>BRDA01057141.1:0-11567 GCA_036984385.1 Crenuchus spilurus
GGTTTGAGACTCGGTATCGGGAGACACTAAAAAATTAATGACTCGGATCGGATCGGGAACAGAAAAAACGTGATCGGGACATCCCTAATATATACAGTATGTAAACACACACACACACACACATATAGTATATTTAGTCAGATAATCAGAAATATTGGTTATGAAAGAATGACAGTAATCCTGTACAGAAAATGACTTATAGATGCATCGGTGAGCAGCAATATTAGATACACCCAAGAACACCAAGCAAGAGCACACCAACATAAAGCAGAACATGGGCAGACTCTGTAATACTGTACTTCTGCAGTCCATAGAATTCACTGTGTTAATGTGTTCAATGACCAGTCAATCGCTTTCATTTTCTATGGCTTACAACAAGACACTCAGTCCTAACCTGTCACATCCTTTCTCTGTACATGCACATGACCAGCACAAGGGGGCGGATAGATATATGTTAGCCTGTCTGCTAATGGCTATGGTAATGTTGCTATGGCAACCCCAGGCAGACATGCCCTGGCTAATGACATGTGAAGAATTAAATAAGTGTGGGAGTGGCAATATCACACACACTCACAAACACAGACACACACACACACACACACATACACACGCATGCACGCTAAAGTGAAAAATGAAACACAGCACTCACCAGGGGACTGAGGCTTGGGAGAGACCACCGCAAACCTTTTTGGGGAGGACACAGGATAAGTGACTTCTCCATCTCGCTGAAACTCCCTTCTAGCAGCTGATTAAGGACAAAAGAGAAAAAATGTTAACTGGGTAATGTTGTGTAATATACAATCACTGGCCACTTTATACGGTACACTCATTGCTCATTTTATCAGCTGCACTGATCATATAGGGGCACTCTGTAGTCCTTCTTAAGAAATTAGATATTATGTTTATGACAGAAACATGGCCTGACTTTACTGGATCAAAATCCCTTATTAAACCTGCCCCACAGAACTGCAACTTCTAGCCTTTGATACAGTGATCCATGATATTCTTATGAACCAGTTTGAAACTTGGGTAGACCTATCTGGAAATGTATTATAATGATTAAAGTTAGAAAGTTCCTTATTAGTCTAGCTGAAAATTGTGTCAACGTATATATGACATATTCAATGGTGTTCCACAAGGTTCTGTTTTAGGTCCGCTTCTTTTTTCCTTGTACATTAGGTCATATTATTAAAAATCATGGAGTCAGTTACAGCTATGCCAATAATACAAAATTTTACAGTATCAGTCAAGTGTTTGGACAAACTTTCTCATTCAATGTTTTTTTTCAGACTATGAAGGAATTCAGACTATAAAGGAACACATAAGGAATCATGTAGTAAACTTAAAAGTGTTAAACAAACCAAAATATATTTTAGATTTTAGATTCTTCAAAGCAGGCACACAACTGATGTCTCAAACACATTAAGAGGGCAAGCAATGCAAGTAATTAACTCTTGACAAGGCACAGCTGTTAACTGAAAGCCATTCCGGGTGACTACCTCATAAAGCTGACTGAGAAAATGCCAAGAAAGCTGCCATCTAAGCAAGAGGTGCCTACTTTGAAGAATCTGCACATGAACTGGATCATGGTTCAGTAGATTCAGAACAAGACCACCTCTTTTGGTCACACCAAAAGCTATTTTGGTTAGGACCAAACTGAAAAGTCAGAAAGTCTGAACCAAACAATGTAGGCATCAAAGTACCCTCAGTGGTTTAGCACCTATATATAGTACATATCAGATGCCTCACATAATATGTTCCAGGATGAAGCAAAACAAAACGGTGTTTAAAAATCTAAAAACATTTTTTAAGTGGTACTGAGTGGTAAATCATTATCACCACCACACTGACACTCATGGTGGTGGCGGTGTGGTATGAGTGGATCAAAGACAGAAGAGCTGCTGATATTTTAAAACACTTCAATATTACTGCTGGAGTGAAAATATTGCATCTACCAAAAATACCCAGTAAACAGCATCCTGTGTGTCCTGTGACCACCAATGAAGGCCTAGAGGACAATCAAAACAAACTGAAGCAACAGATGAGCTGCTGTCTCTGTCTTTACATCTACAAGGTAGATGTGTCTAACAGAGATAGACACACCTACAGGGAGCTAACATAGTGTATAAAATCTCCAGTAGCTCTGCTGTGTTTGATCCACTTAGACGAGTGCAACTCACCACCACCATGTCAATGTCATTGAAGTGCAGAGAATGATTCACCACCCAAATAATATCTGCTCTGTGGTGGTCCTGTGGGGGTCCTGACAGATGAACTACACTCTGTAATTGTAGAATGATAAAGTGCATCTATATACACTTTGTGGAGCTGATAAAATGGACCTAATGAGGTGGCCAGTGAGTGTCTTAGTCTTAATAACACAGATATTTTTAAATTAATTGGTTGGAAAATGGTCATGAAAAATAATGTTTTATATGGTCTGTTTTAATACATAAACCCACACAAACATCTAACTGGGTCTCATTGAAAAAAATTAATTCAAGAAAAATGTAGGATATGGAAACTTTAACAGCAAATTCTAATACTGTATTGTCAAAGGTACAGCAGAATGACCACTAGCTGGAGCCCTTGTCTTACACTGCCTTCAGTTTTTCCTGCTGTGAGCACTGCAGCAAATCTGAGGGGATAAAACTGTAGGAAACCAGATTCATAAGCTGTCATCCACTTTCCCAGCACCAGAGGGCTCTAAAGACCCTTCACACCCCTTCAGTGACGTGTAAAAGCAACCATGCAGATATCCACAACACATTTCATCTCCCTACGTCATATTCATGGAAAGTGCTGACTGGCTGTGTCTTCATTCATCCCCCCTGCAGAACAATTTGTACCTACTTATCAGTGTTCTGAGAAAAGGCATAGCTGCACGTTCTAATATATGCACCCATTCATTAGCAATGCATGTCTGCTATTCATTTAAAATAAAGAATATAAGTGAATACTGATTGGTCTATAATGGGTAATAGCTGTTCTTAATTAGTATTTTTCAATTTATACTTCAGATTGATTAAGTTATGTTCACAGAATAAGATTAAGAGATAATTTAATTAATGGCACCATAATGCATTAAATACATCACAGTACAAATGCTCATATCACACTGCAGTAGAAAAATATAACACATTCACAAAACTGTAAATAATAATAATAAATATAATAATAAGATCAATATGGAAATTTTGTGGCTGACACTAACACTGATTTGAGAGAGCTTAATATTAATATTCAAATCATTTTTATTTATATTTTATATTTTTTAATATATATATATTTCAATAGCTTTAATAAGACAGCTGACAGATATGATTGTGAGCTCTGAATGGTCACACAACTCAGCTTTGAATCATATACACACATTGCCACATCAAGAAATTTGAATATTGTGAAAAACAATTTGTTCACAATTGAATTCAAAAAGGTAATCTGTCATATTTAACATTCATTACACACGAAGTGTAAAAATTATTTTACCTTTTTAATTAAATTATGAACACAAATGAATGTTTGTGCAACATAATATTATTTTTAGATGCACTAATATTTTAGCTCTGACAACAGTGTTATTTATTATTTTGGTTTCTGTTTATTAGCTTTATCATTTTTTCTTTAGTTTTCATACTGAAGATGACAAATATGTTATTCATAAACAGTATATTAATTCTTTATTCTATAGGATTTGGATACATTTTACATGGTCTTGGAATACTAACCACAATGATGTTTTATGTTCAAATGCCATAATTTATTACTATCATATTGTTAAACAGAGCAAGCATTTGTAAACAATTGTGAAGTCTTGCCCTATTATGTGCTTGCTTGTGACATTTTTGGTGGGCAATCTGTGTTGCCAACATCAGAGGATATTATTTGTCTCATATATATTGCTCAGTCCCAAGTAAATAATGGTGGCTTCTGTGCCTAAAGGTTTGCATGTATGTACATATTCTCATATTCAAATATTTGGCTTTTTTATTAAATAAAAATATTTTATTGCATTTCCCTTAATTAATAATATTTTAAATATTTTTAAATCTTTCTTGTGTGGACAAAATAGTATGTTAATGTAAAACATTCACTAAATCAGTCCTTCTATGTTTAATCTACTATCAATTGAGAATGAGATAAGTAAAAAAATCTTTACATACCCCTAGCACCCCATTTGATGAATATTAGTTATTTTACTGCTTATTTAATTACATTGAAATCTCTTCTTTTAGCCAAAAATGTAACAAATATATATATAACAGTCATTACTGCTTCATGTGTTTTAGATTTAACTCTTGGAATAAAACAATTTATTATGTTTTTTATAGCATTTGAACAGGTAAGTAGATTTCTAAGCTGTGTTTGTGTGTGATTTGGCTCTTTGCCTGGCTTTGTAGTGTAATGGATTAATCAGGTGCTTGACCCAGCTGTTTACATGCAGATGATCCCTGTTTGATACCAGCTCATTTCATGATTATGATAAAAATATGATTAATCGCGCAGTCACAAGTTTAATACAAGCAAATAACTATGTGTGTTTACTCTGCATAAGTAATTGTGTCTGAAAGTCAATATGTCTGCATAGCCCATATTTTTTTGCATTTCAGAACAGTAGACTTCATTACATTTTGAAGGAACATTTGTTCACTAAATACGTGCTTGTACATGATGATACTATAGATTCTAAACAAGATTAGAAAGCAGACCCTGCCTGTGATACTGCTCACACACAAGGCCACTTGTCTTGAAACTGGGTGTCTCGGGATAACGAATAACATCACAGTAGCAGTCGCTTGTCAGCAACAAATCACTGCACTAACACTGCTTCTTCATGGTCCTGTGACCTTAACATGACCCTACATATAGCAGTTTACAGCATGTCAGCAAAGAGAAAATCAGATATTCCATATCCCCAAGCGGAACGATATAGCAACAATATAATATAATATTAAATGACAATATGATGCACAATTTCACAATATTTCATTTTTGAGGTTTGATGACAATGAACAGTGCACACAAAGCAAGTAATAATATCAAAACATGCTACACTGCACTAAATCTGATTAAAATGGATTAATTACATAGTTATATCAGAATATGGGGCAGCCATGGCCTAGTGGTAAAAATCTGGTCTTGTGACCAGAAGGTCGCTGGTTTGATCCCCAGACATAACATGACTGAAGCAAGTCACCTAACCCCTTAACTGCTCCCCAGGCGCCTGTGGATAAGGGCTGCTCACCGCTTCGGGCACAAATTCTCACAGCCTAGTGTGTTCAGGTTAAATGCCGAGGTCAAATTCCGTTGTGTGAAAAATCACATTGGCTAAATTGGTTGATCTTAATATTATGACCATTGGAATGAACACAGCCTGGAATGTCACAGCTGTTACGTTTGAACAGGCCAGTCATAAGTGAGCACACCAGTCAGTTGTAGCAGAGTGCAAGATGATCATCATGGGAGAAGGATGTGATTTAACTGATGTCCAAAAGGGCATGATAAAAGGGTCAAAATTGGTAGCATTTCGGAAACTGCTAACTTTGTGGCACGCCCTGATGTAGTGAAGGTTCACTGAGAATGGACTTCTCGTACATTGAGTGCCCCCCAACAGGACAACAGTGGTGCCCCACTGGCCACTGATGTCAGAGGAGAATGACAACTCTGAGTGATACAGAGAAATATGCCACAATGGATCCGTTAACCTCCATAACAAGAAGCAAACAGTCCAACCCAAGTGTCGCTATTCCCACTATTAGGTGGATGGTCATAATATTTTTTGAGATGAATGTGTACACTCTCTTTGTAAGGGTACATACAGCTGTTTAGTGTTCTCTAAATATTAACAATATCCAGCAGAGTTAGAAATAGTAGAAAAATGGTCTTTCACGGTGAACAGCTGGGTCAAGGAGGGTTAAGTCAGAACAGCTCTTGTAAAGTTAACGATTTAATAAAATAGTATATGGTCTGGATAAACACACTGGCCATTACAGGCAATGATGGGGACACTCACACACAGGAGAGCTGTGAGGTGGAGGTATTAGAGAGCGGCGAGTGGGAGTGTGGCCACTTGTGGGCTGGGGACTGCCACAGCTGGGTGGTCTACTGCTACCACTGTCACTGGGAGAGTAAGAGCGAGGCAGGAGGGTCTCTTCACATCCACTGCCTGGACCTGCACAAGAGAAACACAGAGACTGTAATGTTGTACTTTAATCATTGTAAAAACAAAATCTAAAATATAATATATGTGCATTCCAGCTTTGGACACCTACTTTAAAGTGCACTCACTGATGACACAGACATTCAGTTTCACAGGCAAAGCTTGTATGAATGTAGAATGGGACTCAAGGTCACCAAATCCAAAAACAGGGGTTTAAAACGCCCTAGTATTGAGCGGCGGCACAAACGACCTGCATTCTCTGGAGTAATGAAGCTCCATTTAATACCTTTTGGATGAGTTGGAGTTGAGTTTGTGATCCAGAACTAATTACAGTGGTACCTTGGGATACGAACAGACCAACATACACATTTTTTTAAGATACGATCTGCATATTTTTGTTAGAGATCCGAGCGAAATTTCAAGATACGAGTGGCTGCTGCTAGTTGGTGCATTAGCGCAAAGGTCCAGTATGGGCAGCACAACACCTGCATCTCATTCTTTGTCACATGTTACCCTCAAAATCAAGTCCAATCTTGTGCAATGTGCTCATTCTTGCATACTTTTTGGAAAAAAAATCAAGAGTAAAAATGTTTTAAACTCTTAAACCTATTTAATTTTAATAACATACATACAGTAATTATGTAAAAAAAATTGACAGTAAAATAGCTTTAAACTCTTAAATCTAGATAATTTTAATAACACACATACAGTAATTATGTTAAATACTGTTAATATTATTTTGTGCAGACCCATCATTCGCATATGTGAGCACCGTCCGTGAAAATGTGAAGACTTGCTGCTGCTTCTGAGTGAAAACTGTTCTGTACTGAACTGCAAAGAACAAACCATGGCATCCCATTCTTCAGCCAGTTGCTGAATTTCTTGGCAGCAGTCGGATGCTGAAGTGAAATGGTAGAAGAGAGATTTTACTGTACAGTGCGCAAAGGTCATGTATGCAGCACATCTCATTCTTTCTACCACAGAATCAAGTCCAGTCTCGTGCACTGTACTCCTTCTTTTTGAGAAAAAAAAAATCGATAGTAAAAGTTAAATACTGTTAATATTATTTCGCTCAGACGAAAGGCCCAGCCTTTCACAGCCCGTCATCTGCCTGCGCGCGACGGCCCTGAACATCTTCAGCTTCTGAGTGAAAACTGTTTTGTACTGAACTGCAAAGAACGAACCATGGCATCCCATTCTTCAGCCAGTTGCTGAATTTCTTGGCAGCAGTCAGATGCTGAAGTGAAATAAGAGAAGAGAGATTTTACTGTACAGCGCGCACTATGCATCTACACAGTACCACGCGCATCGAATTCCCCGCAAATTTAAAATGCTACAGCGAGAATTCCCCAAAATTTATTTTACACTAATATTGAAATCTGAAATTGAAATATTTTGTTATGCATTGGTAAAGTGTATACATGTGTGTTTCTTAATTCAAAACACGTCTTTTTGTCCATAATTTATGATGGTTTGGGGATGTTTCACAGGGCTGAAACAGATTAAATATATTTCAGTTATTTTAAATGGGAGAAATTTGTTTGATATACGAGTTGACTGACTTATGAGCTCTGTCACAGAACAAATTAAACTCGTATCTCAAGGTATCTGACATCAGAACCAGATCTTCTACAGAGTAAATCTACCAGTGTTACATCAACACTATTAGAGTTAAATTAACACTGAGAGTGTCAAAATGTAACACTCTCAGTGTTAATTTAACTCTAATAGTGTTGATTTAACTCTGGCAGATTTACTGTGTAAGACTGAATGCAACCAAATCGTCACAGCAATGGAATCATCTAATGTAAAGCCTTCCCAGTAGAGTAGAGGATGTAAATTATCATACAATGCAGCATAAGTGCAAGAGTTTTCTAGTAGCTATGATCAGAACACTTACATGACGTCAGACCTTCCTTTGGAGGATCCCTTTGAAAAACAAAAGTAAAAAGTGGCACAAAGTATCCCAGTAACGTGAACATTTCAGCATCAAACTCATCTTTTTTCCACTGTGGAGGTTCCCCCTGGCGTCAGATCTTTTAGAACAAAGAACATCCTTCACTTTGGAGTTTTTCTTCAAGGCAGCATGCTGCATGTAGATGACAATCACATCATAGTGAAAGCTGCTGAGCTGGGCAATAATAATAACTCACAGTACCAGTCTAAATACCAGTCAATTCAAAAGAGGTTCACTACAGTCAGAGCCAGACAGTGAAAGTGTGATGTGGACAAGGGATCAACTTGGGTATGGAGGACAGCTGTTCTTTATATATCTTACTTCCATTTGTGGCTACTGAGCCTAGCATCTCACAAAAATGCTATCAGCGCTCAAATAACAAGCAGACGAGTTGCTGGACGGCTGTAAAAGTCAGCAGCGCTGGGAGGCGCCGCTACTGACCCTTCAGCTGTTAAAGAGACAAATGTGTTCTCACTATAGAATCAGACAAGCTTCAACGTCTCCTCATACCACATGACAGTGGCAACAAACTAGACTTGGAGCTTTGTTTCCCTGATCTAAATTAGACGCAGCTGTGAAGGGCTTAATAATGGACGTATGATGTTAATCAGATATCAAAGCTTAGAAAATGTTTTGTTGCACATACCACAAAGCTGAATGATGCAACCTGAGCAATAAGAGTAAGAAATGCTGATCTAGAACCTGTTTTAGTAGCAAAGACAATCATAAATACGGAGGAATGTGAACCTAGATCAGATGTCTACCAGACCTGCTGCTACTGTCTGAAGTGGCTGGGCTATTTAGGTGACTATTGAGGTTGACGGTACTTTACTTATATTGTTATTATTTGTCACATCAATGTGTTCTTATGACAGCTACTGACATTGTTGAATGATTTAATTTTTAATACTTAGAGGTATGGCTGGAAATAACAAAAATAACAAAAATTCAATATTTCCCTATATTTCCTATAGCCCATAGCTTCCTAAAACCTGCCAAGGAGAATGAGCCTAGATAAAAGAGTGAGAATGAGTCATCACAAGTTATTTTTTCACAAGTTTTGTTTAAAGCAGAGACAAAGACTGCATCACGTCTTTGCTAGATCCATAACTAATCAGGTCTTGTTCTAGGCTCTTTATTCATTTATCTATCTTGGATAACCTTAGTACGTATCAAGTTATTTCTGTTTATACACAAGTTATTATATATAAACTATAGTTTTCTGTTATATATAAGCTATCACACTTATAGATGTGCCTCTACTTTAATCACTCACATGAATTGTACCATTTTATATGAATTATTACTCCTCTTTAAAAAAAACAATGAAAATGTGTTCAATGCTAAACTCACTGCATTTGATAAGCCTGTGCTCATTTGTCACGCTTGGCCCAAGGAGGAATAAAGATGAGCGCAGGTAAAATATAATGAGACTTTATTAGGACAGAACAAAGAATATACCAAGGTAGAGACCTAGACAACAGGGAAGTTAAACATAACTCTAGCAGAGCTAGCCAGATAACTCAGTAAAACACCAGGGAGTTCAACAGAGAAAAACGATAAGAGCTAATCTCAGACAGTGGCTGTAAAGCCAATAATGGCTGAAACTCAAACAAAGGAAAAATAACAGAAAAACCAAAATACTCAGAAGCCTAAGCTAGCTGAGTTAGCAAATGCTAATCAGCTAAGAATAAAGCAAAGAGCTAATGTCAGAAAGAGCAGGCTAACTCAGTAAAGCATCCAAAAAGCAGAGAGGATGAAAATAACTAACAACTGGAGCAAGTGAGTGAGCCAGCCAGAGAGAGAGGGAAAGAGGAGACGTGTCAGAAGGACAGAGATGGATAGGCAGGAGCGAGATCGTGACATTATTAGTAAAATAACTATTTTATTAGGATCTAATAAATCTATATAAGAACAAAATCTAAGAAATATGAGAAATAATAAGAAAGAAACAATGTCAATAATAAAGATTCAAATATGTGGATATAACATAAGAGTCAAATGCATACACAGTTAATTATGTTACTGTGTAATTAATTTGTTTAATAGCTTAGCAAACAAAAGTGATCATTGTAAACTTATAACGGTTAACCTGTGGTCTGTGTGATAAGTAACAGATGTAGCCTTTCATCACATTCAAATGATCCATTCATTTTTAAAGGCTTTACAATTGTGTCAGTCTACAAAACAGTGACTCACAGATATAACCACCTACTGTCAAAACACAGATCAGTTAATGCAGTCGACTGAGAGAGAGAGAGAGAGAGAGAGATCCTCTCAGCAGTTTTGTGACACTGCAGGTATTGACTCAGCACTGTGTGCAGTACTGAGGAGTGAGAGTATGCAGTGAATGCGGTCAGTGAAAGATGGGAGGAGACATTCTGATCAGACAGCTACTCAGAGAGCTAAAGCTCTATTACATAGACTGGGATCCCGAGGGGATTTGCTCCACAACTCAGAGACAGAGACAGTCACTCCAAAACAACCATGCCCTCATATTCTTACAAATTCATGTATGAGAGAACAGACATCCTCTTGCATGCATTCATAACCTAACACAACAGATTACCTTAGTAAGGTATTTGCTAGTGATTATTTTCCACTGCTTCTGCATTACATGCATTTTCAAAGTCATATAATTAAATAAAGACATCTTAATTCATCCCTCTGGAGTCTGAGGGTATTTCAGACACTCTGATGTAGTCTGACATGCCCTGAATTTTTCACAAATTATACCTACCTAAAGTTATTTTTTTTCAAAGTGTTACACACTTTTGTTCAGCACATACACAGCAACAACAGTGCCAAAACAGTAAAAATGTCATAAATCTATTTTATAGTGTTATAATAGTTTCCAAAAAACTATTTTCAGATGTGCTGATATATTGTGAAAAAACACACTCTAAACATTTGTAGCCACAACTTTTGAGCTCAGAACTGAGGTGGTTCTGTGGTAAACAGAGGTGTTACCTACACACTGGTCATTACATCTCCCATCACAGCAATCGCACACGTTTTTATCAACTCAGCATCCGTGAAAAGGTTTCTTAGCTTTTGCCAAGTTCCACAACACTATCAAAGATGCAGCCGATGTTCCAACATGACTGTCTTCTCAAGTGAACCGGTTCTTCTCATAATGTGTCCAAAGTAAGAGCTTCAGTTTGGTTATCTGGACTGGCTGTGTGTTTGATTTGGTCGAGGATCTATTGATTTGTTTTCTTTGTTGTCCAAGATTCTCTGAGAATTGTTCTCCAAAAATAAAGTTGAAGTTTTATTGTCCAGTATTCACAGTCATAATGAACCACAGAGACAACCAATGCCTGGACAATTCTAGGCCTTGTTTGAAGAGACCAAACATTACATTTGAAGATCTTTCCCAGTTCAACCATTCTCTGCCAATCTCTGCCAAATTTCCTGACTTTTTTGTTGATGCTTTATCCAAGAAGTAAA
>BRDA01057141.1:11577-28421 GCA_036984385.1 Crenuchus spilurus
TGTTGTTTCTTTTGTTTAGTTATCTAGGAGCTGGTTTAGTTTGTGTGTCGGTCAGGTCTATTGGTTTGACTTCGAGAATGAAACCTGTGTAATACTCTTCTTGGCCAAGTGAACTCTTCTGTCAGTACAACCTTGTAGCCGACGTAGAAACTATCACAACACCTTGAACCGTTTTCGATTCTTTGGAAAAGTGCCTACGACTCAACTATTTTTGCATAATGTGTCCAAAGTAAGAGCTTCAGTTTGGTTATCTGGACTGGCTGTGTGTTTGATTTGGTCGAGGATCTATTGATTTGTTTTCTTTGTTGTCTTTGTTCTTTGTTCTTTGTTGCAGTAAAAGTGTCATAAATCTATTTTATAGTTTTATAATAGTTTCCAAAAAACTATTTTCAGATGTGCTGATATATTGTGAAAAAACACACTCTAAACATTTGTAGCCACAACTTTTGAGCTCAGAACTGAGGTGGTTCTGTGGTAAACAGAGGTGTTACCTACACACTGGTCATTACAGTTTTTTAGAAATTGTATGTGGTTTTATTCCTAAAGATAGGTGTGAGGTGAGAAGTAAGAGCTCTTTGTTCAAGTGCAGCTCTATTTGTTTTCACACATTCCCTGGCTGCTAATCCAACAATGGAATGTCCAGAATTTCCATTATCATATGAATGACAGATTGCATGAAATACGTCTCTGCTTATTTAAGCTCCTCTCACAAGTATATAAACATATAATTCGATTCAACCTATATATATTTGAAAAGTAGACCTTTTATGGTTTCTGGCATAAGTTTAGTTTTGTTTCTAGGATAAAATCTCACAGACTCCCGAGGGTTAAAAAATAATTTAAAAAATCCATTTTAATCTAGCTGTCCCACTGAGAATAAAACCTTTTTCTGTGTATACGGTATTGTTATATTATTGCAGTGTAACATTTAGAAATACTACAGCAAGAACAGTTCAATGACTGATCCAAAATCTGTAGAAATGGCCTCTGGTTCATTCAGCTTGTTCAACAGACATCATAAACTGCTTTGACTTTCTGCTTGCAGTGCAACAAGCCCTTGATTTGGGGGGGGGGGGCAAGAAATACAAAACACTTAAAGATTTATGATAAGCACACTTCCCTAGCAACAGTAAAGAAGAGAAGGAAGAAGGGAGGGGTGGAATTAAATCCCAAACAATATCAGACATAGATCTGTCTCACAAGGATTCCTTCTTGAGGAAATTAAATGCACCAGGGAGAGAAACTGATCTTCATGCAATTTTGCCATCACCTCACTCTGGCTCCACTCCTATGCTTAGAGGATGGTTCTGCTTCTGGTTCCATCTCAACACCATGACTAGCTATAGTTGACAGTTTCACCCGTGTTCCTTTCAAATAACTTTTTTTTTTGTTTTCAAAGAGCTGTCAGTCTGATTAAAAATGCTTCTTTAGATCTGAGAACAGAGCAGACAGACAGGCTAAAACTTTCACTCTTCTCACCACAGAGTTTTCTGATAATGGCACTTGCCTCCACAAGAAGTCTACAAATCTGTTCTTTATGTGTTTGCTGTGACTTAATACTTCTCCCATCACAGCAATCGCACACGTTTTTATCAACTCAGCATCCGTGAAAAGGTTTCTTAGCTTTTGCCAAGTTCCACAACACTATCAAAGATGCAGCCGATGTTCCAACATGACTGTCTTCTCAAGTGAACCGGTTCTTCTCATAATGTGTCCAAAGTAAGAGCTTCAGTTTGGTTATCTGGACTGGCTGTGTGTTTGATTTGGTCGAGGATCTATTGATTTGTTTTCTTTGTTGTCCAAGATTCTCTGAGAATTGTTCTCCAAAAATAAAGTTGAAGTTTTATTGTCCAGTATTCACAGTCATAATGAACCACAGAGACAACCAATGCCTGGACAATTCTAGGCCTTGTTTGAAGAGACCAAACATTACATTTGAAGATCTTTCCCAGTTCAACCATTCTCTGCCAATCTCTGCCAAATTTCCTGACTTTTTTGTTGATGCTTTATCCAAGAAGTAAAGCTGTGCATCACTTCAACATTTTCTCAAACAGTGGTCAAGTTAAAGCTATTTTTCTTTTGTCATGACTTTTGTCTTCTTCATAGAGCTGAAGTCCCATCTTGTCACTTTGTTTAGATTTTGTAAGCATAGTCAGGCCTAGAATTTCCCCTAAAATAAACTAGTTCTGGAAGGACACAAATAAGCTTTGCCCTTACTAGTACCATTTATGTTAGAAACTCATGGCTTTAAGACCAAGACATGATAAAGCTAAGCAAACGGGTATCAGATAGACTGCACTCCCATACAGTTCTCTCTTTCTCTATCAACCAAAATGGGAACACACAAGAGACTTTAACTCCATCCATTACAGCTAAATAAAAGGAGCAGTGGTGCTGCCCTGGCAACAACACATGTGCCATTTGGATGAAAAAATAGTTCCATAATTTGTGCTGTTATGCCTACTGCAGTTATGGCTCATTATAAGTATAATGAGAATGTAGCTAATTTCTCTGTTTAATGGAGTTGTTTACCAAGCTGTTCTTACACAGCAGCAATATTCTGCAGTTGGGCTTCTTCCAGAGTCTTCAAAAACAATGTAGTGTTTCTACTTAAAAGTGATTTTAATGACCAATGAAGCTGTAAACAATAAGCTACAGGGTCTGGAAGTGTAGTGTCCAAATATCTTTGTCCACATATCATTTGAATTCAATATAATATAGTTCAAATTCAATTGAGGATATTGCTTTGGACAATTTGACATGTGCCTTTGTGAAAGACCAGAAAATCAAATGTATGTAGCACAGAAATAAGCAGAAAAATACCAAATACTGCACCACAATCAGTTTAAGTGAGCATGTAAAGTATTAGTACTGGCAGCAAGAGCACTTACGTTTGGTGGGTCGGCAGGGGTCACTGTGAGTGCTATCGCTGGATTGATTGCTGGACACAGAGGACACACTGGCGCTGCGGACAAAGCCAAAGGCAGCGAGGCGGGCCGCAGGTAGGTGGGAGAAGCCAGGGGGACGCAGGCCAGACTGACCGGGTTTGGGGAGGAGAGATTTGGGAGATACTTCCAACAGAGGCTTCTTCACATCTCCTGCTGAAGCATTAATTACACTTAGACAACCATAAACACCTAAATACAAAACTTCTGAGTGAAAAGACACGCACCTACAGTGGTACCTTACATTTACATTTACTCAGAATGCAACATGGTTATATTTTGCTCTCTCCACAAAAAAAAGGTAAATTTTTTCAACCTGTTTTTTATGTTCAAGAATAAAACAGGTTGTTTCTGTTACTGTCATTTTAAGACTGATATATGTAAATGAACTCTGTTCTGGTTGGTTATAACCCCATTGGTTATTATGGCTCATTCAAATAGCAGTTTGGACTAAATCACTTCAATGTGAATGTGCAGGACTAAGCTCATGTAGACTAAATAAGTTGGTATATGTAAATGTGATGCATGGTGTGACATCACAAACACAATGATTTTGAAATGTTTTAGCAATGTCTTTAGCAATGCCTACATAGTGCATCAAACTCTTATTTTAAACATTTGACTTTAAATAGAATTGGCACGTTAATTACAGGCAAATTATACAAGTATGTATGTATACTGTAATATTGAATTGCTCTTTCCACTTGCCTTTATAATAAACAAAAGATTAAAAGTAATGTAAGTAAGTAAGTAAGTAAATTTTATTTGTATAGCACTTTTTGAGCCATCGCTCCAAAGTACTTCACAACTTAAAAATAAAAAATAAAATACAGATTAATAAAGTAAAAATAGAACATTTTACATAAAATACATAACATAAAAACATAAAAGAAATTAAAATAGAGAAGTAAAATAAACTAAGTAAATAACTAAACAAATGTAGCATTTGGCAGCAACGCATTACAGAAAATTTAAATGTGACTTAAAAAACAATCATCAATTGGAATTTTTCCTTTGTTTTTCTTACAGATTTATTCCAAACATTGGCTAGTTACTGGAATGATTGTTGTGTAAGCATTTTAAACTGCAGTTTGTTCCATTAAAGACCAAATAATGTTATTTATACTATAACTAATATTAGTATTTAACACTAGTCTAAGTGTTCATTTAGCCAATAGTATGAAAAGGTTACACAATGAAACATAAAAAGAAAATTGGTTATTGGTGAGGATTGGGAATAAATTGGTAGTTTCTGATTGGTCAATACCAAATCACATAAGCTCATGGACAAATGGTGCTACTATTGATATTTATATGGTGCTGCTATTTGATATTAATTCATGCTAATACAGATGGTAGTTTTAATACAACAGCTATGCATATTACATATGCAGTTTCAAATATGTGTGCAGTAGTAACAATAAGAGTATTGATAAGTATCAGTATTGATAAGCAGTATCGGTTTCAATATTTGTATCAATACAATCCTAACAATAGCCTTTCATGGTCATTTGCCATTTTGGCTGTAATGAAATCTGAACTAGCCATCAAAATCAAAATTACTGTTAATGCTGCTGGGCTGCTTTTTCTCTTTTCATGATTTACTTGAATTTAGAATTCATTAAAAAAATAGTCATCAATGATTCACAGATGTAAATGTACTAATAATGAACAGAAATAACTAATGATCTCAAACCAAAACAAGTTTTGCTCATTTTAATGCTATTTAATGCATGGCGTGTACACATTTTCTGAACAGTCAATTTGTCTCGGAGAAACTAGAGGGAACCTTAAGAATAAATGCAAAGCTCTGACTATGAAATTCAGCAGATTAAAGGAGGAGAAAAGCTCAGTAAACAGACTCAGAGAAAGTCGTGGCTCAGAACTCTTGAATTTGACTGCTATCACAGGCTTCACACTTCAAAGGGAGAGGGTGTCAGAAGATTCATGCATATGCAGCCCATGAAATGATTACAGCCCATAGCCTTCCAGCTGGAGTGGGGTCATTTTGCATTAGTTTAGATAATTAAAAAGGGAACAGGTTGGCAAAGAGCATGTTAAAAGGTTTTTTTTTTGCCATCACTGCAATGCAGTATCAGTGGTTAGTCTAGATACAGTCTGTCTGTGCACTTTAGCAGACAGAATTATAAACTAAATATAAGGTGGAAATTTTCATTTAATGCAAGAATGCATTTATTAATATTCACAATATGAATTATCTCAGTGCAGAACTGCTCTCTAACTGCACAATATATTTTCAGGAGATGTATACTAAACACAGTACCATATAAATTTTAATTTTAATTTAATCAATATTGTGAGTAAGTTCATTGCTCAAAATTTAATTCAAAAAGCAAAACTGTCACAAAAAAGAACATTTCAAGTCTTTTTTGTTGTACTGTTGATCAGTTTGGCTTATAGCTCATGAAAATCAGAAATCCAGAATATCAAATTATGAGAATATTTCATTTTGAGTTTGAATAAATTACTATTCAGATAGTATCAACTTTAAAATAAAATAAGGCTTGAAATATTTATATGTAATGAATTTAAATACATGACAGTATATATTTTTGAATAAAATTATAAACACATTAACTTTTTCACCATATAATTTTTGGAGATGCAAATGCATATGTATTAACAAAGCTAGTAAGGGACAACCTTATTTTGTATATTTTTCAAAAATCAAAATTAATTTAACAACAACTGGAAACCAAAAGACATTAAACTGTAAAAGAACTGTCACTGCAAATAAATCATGAGATTTTAGCTGATGACTGATCACAATCAAATGACTATTGCGATCATTGATTCATTATTGAAAAACATTGTTAACTCAGTGGTTAACTCAAAAACTGGTATACTTACACAATTTCTAACTTTCTCAGATGTAGCCTGAGCCAAGACATGTATATGGCAATGTTTGCTTCATTAGTTTAGAAATGGACATGAAGGGTAATGTTACTGAGGAACACTAGAGCACAAAAGAGTTTCCTTATCCTGGTTCACCATAATAGCAGTCAGTAATGTCCCACAGTCCAAAATGAGCCACTAAAACATCCAAGTTCTGACTAACCTGTGGGATCCGGGTAGCAGTAGGTGTGCTGGCCAGCTGAAACTGTGTGGCTGAGGGGTGAAGCTGACCTTTGGCCTGGCATCATCATCCGGGTCTTTGTTGTAGGCTGTCTTGTTACAGCTCCAAGTCCCAGCTGAGGCCTAAGGGCCCTGGGTGAACGATACACACCAGCTACTTCATGCGCATTGAGCTGCACACCCCTGCCCACCTGGAAGCATCGGGTTGTAACCGTTAGAAGCCAAGAGTTATAATAATGTTCGGTATTACTCTGATGTCATTACATAATTATGCATGAGTGGTACTAATGTAAAAAAATAAAATAAAATGACTTTACATACTACTCCTTGATCACAATGCTATTAAAAAATAGCATCTGAACTATTAACAGAATTCTCTCAATGAGCTTAAGGAGACAATGTTACTCATAAACTCTCACCTCATGCATGTATCTCTCTGGGAGCTCTCCATGAAAACTTTCTGATTTTCCCACCAGTTTATGAGGCACAGTGTGACTGGGAGGTCTGATTCCAGACACTATCAGGCCAGGTGGGGAGTAATATCCTGATTTTTGCAGCTCTTGACGATATTTGTCATATAGGATGTTAGAGGAACTTAGCACTGGTGAACCTTTGGGTCCTCCAACTTTATGATCTTTAGTGGCTGGTGAACTAGTATATGTCGTTAGCCTTGAGGGCAAAGTAGATGTTTCATATGGACCATCTGCAGAATGCAGCTTTGCCTGAGGGTTCTTACGAACATATGTGATTATTTTTGGACGGACATTTTTTGGCTTTTGAGGTGGGGACAACCTCTGTGGAGATTCTGTTTTAGCTGGTAGTTGAGGAGTAACAGGCTTTGGAATACCAGTACTGAGGTAACTTTTACTTGGTTGCTTCAGTCCACTTGTACCTCTCTGTGGTGAGCCTGTAGGTTCCTGGCTTGGCGCTCTTGTGCTGACAGTCTTGGCTGGTGAAGATGAAAGTTGTCTTCTTGGTGAGCCATTGTTTTTAGGAGAAGGTGGAGTAGCTGTATTAGATGAACTGCACCATGGCTTTCGTCTTTCCAGACTGGATGGGCTAGAGCTTCGAGTTCTTTCAAAAGAAGCCTGCTTCTGGTACGGTTTGGGTTCCACTGTTACACCTTGAGTGGGTGTTCCTTGCAAGCCTGGCTTAAATAACTTATGATTCATGTCAGATGTTTCCTCATTTTGGGACAGTTTATGTTTTAGTTCATTACAGGATTCATGAGGAGTCTTGATCGCTGGAAGAAATTGAGTGTCCTCTGAATCAGCAATGGTTTTTGCATCTGGATGTTTGTATTGTTCCTTAATTATAGCCTGTTGCTCTTCAACAGGATCTCCATCATGCAAAACAATGTTCTCACTGGTATGACTTACTTCACTGTGCTCACTTGTAGCATTTACAACGCTTGGGTTACATTCATTTATGTCATTTTTCAGTCTACCTGACGTTTCACTGCATGGTAAATTTGGAGCTGCTTGTTTTTCTTGTGCTTTTAAAATGGGTTCCTCAGGTAACTTGGTGGTGTTAAGATTGAGATCAGTGTGCATTACATCAACAGACAAAGAACATTTGCTCCTATCTGAGAAAGTCAGACATGACTGTGAGGCATCAGGGAGGTCCTCTGAGAGAGTTCTGTAAGGTCCTGTCTCAGCCGTTTGAGCACTTCCTGCAAGACTGGGCATTGTGGAGTAACAAGATACAAACACATCAGTATCAGAGCTGACCTCAGCCCTAGACATAGATGTCTCAACGTCTTTGCTGATAGACTTGTGGGAAACATTTTCTGGCTCCTCTGTGTCAGGTTGGGAGGCCTCATTCTTAATTGGATCCTTCATGACCTCAGCTGCTGTTTGGATATTGTTAGAAACCCTCCCCAGTAGAGTTCCTTCATCTTTGACAAAACTGTCTTCTGATTCCACCAAGTATGCCTCCAGTTCCTGACATTCCAGCATCTCAAACTCTGCCAGTTCTGGGTCATCATACTGAGAGTCTGTGCCCCAGATGATGACTTTGTCCTCTTCCTCGTCATGAGATACAAAAGTTGACTCAGTGACGATCTCCTCCAATGTTCTGCCATCTCTGCTCTGGATCTGATTAGCATTGGCATCTCCATCCAAGGAATCCTCAGCACATCTGTTGTTATTTCTGAGCTCCCCATGGCTTTCCTGAAAACTAACAGGTCCAACCAGCTTGTCACTCATGTTTCATTAAGATGCAATGTTTCTATGCTCTCATGGCTGTCACATCCACTTCAGCACCATTTCTCTCTGGAGGATCTAGCTTTTATAGCTTTATGAGCTCAAGCCAAAAAGACATGATTGTGCCTTTCATAAAGAACAAGTAAGTGCTGCCTTCGAAAAGACATCAGGGGCTGTTATATTCAACCTGATGACAAACAGAAAAAAATATATGAAGATACACAGTATAAACTGACAAAAGGTCACAGTGACTTATCTGAGCACAATGCATAAAAGCTATAGTGGCATGATATCACTATACATTACTACAACACTGACGACTCAGAAAAGTCAAGTCAAGTCAAATTTATTTATAAAGCATTTTTTTTTACAACTGATGTCATTAAGCAGCTTTACAGGGTTAGTAATATCAAAACACCAAATCCCCAGTGAGCGAGCCAAAGGCAACAGTGGCAAGGAAAAACTCTCTCAGAGTTCAAGGAAGAAACCTTGGGAGAAACTGGACTCACATGGGGGACCCATCCTCCTCTGGTCAAATAAGTATAAGTTCTTGAAAAATCACATAATCCTGTGATGATGTATTTCTTCCTTTTGCCCTATGCTTCAGGAAAAGGTCCTGAAAAAACTTGGTATGTTTTATTATTTATTGCCAAATACATAGTGCATGTAAAATGGTACTAAAACACACATATTGAATTCTTTGGCACAGTAAAATTATGCAGTCTATTTCAGTCACTTATTAATTATTACACATCTAATATTTGTCTCAGCTGAGTGTTTGAGCTTTTACAAAGTACCATTTACTTTCAGATGCCAGACACCTTCAAGGCACATTCAAAAATAATAAGCTTGTTTATACTGGACAGTGCATCTTGGCATTTCCTCTACAGGTAATTGTGGACTAGTAAACCATACAATTATAATGGATGTGCAGTGTTACAAATTGCACTGCAAGAAGAAAATGTGCTATGGAAAATACAAAATGGAATGACTTATTTCTTCTCTAAAAACCCATTGACATTCATGCATATGAGTTCATAATTGTAATAGTTAGATTTTTTATATTGTTACTTACAAATTCTGAAAAGTACAATGCTCAAAATCTACAGAACAGAAAGCTACATTTTCAATTTTCCCCAGCAACAAAGCTGGCTCCGGAACCAACAGGAGGTTATTCCCTAAGGTAAAGTCACACAGATGTGTGTAGGTACAGACTTCAGTAGGTACTGAGGGCAAAAAACAGGTGCATATTTGATTCATAGTTTCTTCTCTAGGGAAGAATACATTTTCAAAATCTTTTTCATATAAAGCAAGTTCAGGCAATCTACAGCAGACTGCATTAAACTCACTGCAATAATAAACAGTGGTAAACATATGCCAAAGTTCTAGAATGATAATCAGTAAAGATATAAGAAAAAGCGAATAACACTCCAATTACAAATTTTGACTAGACAACTAATTTGTTCTTGGTTGCCTTATTACCGTATATTTTAAAACATCCATTTTCAGATACTTAGTTTTTCAAGATTGTCCTCCAATTATCTTGGTCTACTTTTCTCTTTTGGTTCAGTCCATTAAGGGCCCTAAATCTAACCTACTTTCTCTATTTGGTTACTAGGGTTGTAATGACATCTCATCTGTTTTTTCGTTCTTTGAAGCACTAATAAAATGTCAATATAAACCACATACTTGTATAAAATATGAACCATGAATTTCACTAAGTGGACGTTACTTAAATAGGCCATTATTGTAGTATAACTACAGTGTGTTGTATCGGTGGTTTCTGTGGCTAACTGAAAGGTGGAAAAAAAAATAGATAAATAAATAGAGAAAAAGGTCTGAGAGAGAAATAAAATTAGATTGTGTAACTTCTTTTGTCAGGCATGAAAAAAATTATTTAGACATGACACACCTTGGATGCACTGACCAGATGGTCATGATTTTAGAACTGTGCCAAAAAAGCACTGATATCTTATGTACTCCTTCATTGTGCCCTAGGTATATATGTGAAATGACAGCAGAAATATGAACACGCCCAAAGGGTTTGGGATCATGAACAACATCAGGCTCAGGTCTGTTTTCTAATGAGCAACATTATATTTATGTTGAAAATTTGGACATTTTGTTACTGACAACCAAAATCCAGTTTTGGATTTTGCCTTGTCCGTCACTCATTAGACACTGTCATAATCAGGTCAGCAGCAGACATCTGAAAGTACATGGCTTAGAGGAAAAACTGAGGTAGAAATGTCTCAACCAGCGCAGATAAGATTAGAAATAGACCTGTTTTGATGTTTAACAAAGAGGCGACCCAGTGGAAATATTCATTAAGTGAAAAAAATGCTCACTGATGACTGAACACACAGTAAGTGTATTCGGTGCTGCAGAGAGATCTTTCAGCCTAAATATCTTGAAAGCTTTTTGGAGTGTGCGAAGTACAACATCTTTCCCAACCCCCAATTTTGTTCTACTCACTACCAATCCACACAGGCAACTTTGCACATGACCTACTTTTACTACAAAGGTTCAGTGGTCCTAGAGTCAAAATGTTCAAAGCCTCTACACAGCTTCAATCAACCTATATCTAGATATCTAGCATTCACTGACAGTTAAGACAGGTCACAGTCATGACATTTTACTCAGTACCATTTTTATGTAACTATCAGAGTACAACCCTAAAGCAGCTAAATTGGATGATAACCTTAGAAGCTATTCATACATTGAAGCTAATAATGGATTGTTTTAATATGACTGATATATGGCATTGCAGCGTGCAGTTACACATTGTGTAGAATTAAGCAACATGTGTCTATATGTGCCATTGATGATCATTTTGCTCCCTGACAGTGCTTGAGTATATTATTTCAGTCTATGGCAGTCTGTTTTGATATTGAATAACGAGATTTTAACCCTACTAGAAAATTTCAAAAGAGGTGGCTCAGCAGGCTTAGACGGTGACACTATGACTAGAGGATCGTGAGTTAGAATCCTGGTCATGCTGTTTGCCATCAACAGCCGGGGCCCAAGAGAGCAAAAATTGGCAGTGCTCTCTCTGGGTGGGTAGATGGATATGTCAGGGACAGACTGTGATGGGGAGAGCCCCCTAGCAGATGGGATGGGTTAATTGGCTACTACCACATTGGGAAGGGGAGAAAATTGGCAAAAAATTATAAAAAAAAAAAAAAAAAAAAAGAAAGAAAATTTCAAAGTCTCAATCTGAAAAAACTGACAGATGTTCCACAAGAAGTTCCATAAAATAATTTTGCCCTCTGCTACAACTGACTGGTGTGCTCGTTAATTTATATATGCAGCAAACACTGTCTCGGCATCACCCGAATTGATTCCAAACCAGGGGTGGTCATAAAATTGTACCTAATGTGCAATTCTAAGTAAAACATTCATATTTTTTCACCCAGAAGCACTGACAGATCTGTGTATTTGTCACCCTGCACTGTGATGGTTCTGTTAGGGCATCAGTGCCATAAATATCTATTATGACTAACAGAAGCACATCTGCCAAAGGAGAAAGAGTCATGAACACAGTGTGAAAATAGGAGCCTCTCAAATCTAGAGCTGGACAGCATCTTGATGCCTCAATCAGGGAAGATAATGGATGTTGCTGGCTGTAGAAAAGAGAGTGGGGATGTAACTCCAAGCACTTCGTTAAAGAGTGAGTGTGGCTGATCAATTCAGACTCATCGAATTTCAACAGCAGTCTGGCACAAAACAAAGCTGACTGGCCAATTCGCCACTTATTACACACTGAAAGCTAGTCGCTCACCGCTGTATGAAAC
Organism: Crenuchus spilurus; assembly: GCA_036984385.1. Classification (NCBI taxonomy): domain Eukaryota; kingdom Metazoa; phylum Chordata; class Actinopteri; order Characiformes; family Crenuchidae; genus Crenuchus; species Crenuchus spilurus. Next base: position 23,617 of record BRDA01057141.1, read on the forward strand.
TCACCTCCATGTGAACACAAGAACCATGAGAAAGGCAGATGTTTAGCTCTGAATCACACTGAAATGAATGAAACACACTGGTTACATTTTACCCAGGCAGTGTCTCAGATGTCAGTCTAATTTTTCCATCTACCATCTGTTTTAAAATCTCTGTTTATGAAACACATACAGATGAATTCCAGTGAAGATTAAGTGATAAATCTCACAGGGAATCCCTGACATTGAATATAGCATGTCAGTCTATGGCAGCCGTTCGGATATTGAATAAAGAGCTGTTAACCTCAGTGGAATATCTGAACGGCTAACAAGACTCAATCTGAGAAAACTGAAAGATGTTCTACAGGAAGTTCCACAAAATGCTTTATTCTAGTTCACACCATAACTTCAACATATGGTTGGATGGAAGGAGAAAGGACTGAGAGATAGGACTGAAAAATAGAGGAAAAGAGGTTGTTGGTAAGAGCTAGAGCTTGAAGCATGGTCTTCCACCCAAACTTGAATTTTATGATAACTTTGTTTATAACACATCAAGGCCATTTGATAATAAATATGTGAATTACATAGTTAAACACAAACCTACACTGTCTACACAGTAAATATGCCAGTGTTAAATCAACACTATTAGAGTTAAATTAACACTGAGAGTGTTACATTGTGACACCCTCAGTGTTAATTTAACTCTAATAGTGTTGATTTAACACTGACAAATTTACTGTGTATTTCAGCCAACAATCCAACTATTTCTAAAGCCTCAGATTTCACTGTGATGCAATTAGATTTGATTCAACACTGATGTCTGTAGTTGATGAAATTATATGTTAAAATCTGTTTTAGACTGGAGGTACAATGTGTAATGGAAATGTTGTATGTATGTCACATACATCTCTATTACACATACATCTCTATTTTGGCTACACCAAAAAATTTGAACCTTGACTCAAAGAGTTAAACTGTCATAGTTAGTCATATCATGTCCAAAATTATATTGACTAATCTGTGAGACTATAATTAAGATCTACATGCAGGTGAAGAGAAGCTGTGCTGATGTATGTTGGGGAAAGAATGAATTGAGGTGACCATTGAGTTCTGTTAAGATTAAGATTAAGATTCACCTTTTTGATTTTGCACACAATGGAATTTGACCACCGCATTGAACCCATTCGTATAGTGCAAACACACATACACACACACACACACACTAGTGAACACACTAGGCTGTGAGAATTTGTGCCCGAAGCGATGGGCAGCCCTCATCAACCGGTGCCCGGGGAGCAGTTAGGGGGTTAGGTCCCTTACCAAAAAAAAGTATACATCGAGTACATGTTAAGTATACTTAAGTATAATAAAAGTATTTCCCCAAGTGTACTTTTATTTAGCAAGTACACTACAATTATACTTACTTGGGACTAAACTGGCCCACTTTAAGTTCAAGTACATAAAAAGTAAACTGGAAGGATACTCTATAATTTTATAATTTAATTTCAATTATAGAGTATCCTTCCAGTTTACTTTTTATGCACTTCAGTCATGGCAACCTTCCGGTCATAAGACCTTAACCACTAGGCCATGGCTGCCCTCCATTGAGCTAGCACTGTTAGCCTCACACGTCCAGTTCTAAACTAAACAAGCAAAATTAGAACATTGTCAAAAAAATCACTGTTATTCAAAAAGGTAAACTGTCATATATTTTATATTCATTACATATAATGTGACATATTTCAAGCCTTTTATTATGTTATAGTGTTGATCAGTATGGCTTATAGCCCAATAAAATCTGAAATTCAGAATCTCAAGTTATTAGAATTATTTCATTTAGAGTTTGAGTAAATTACTATTCCAACAGTATCAACATTAAAGCAAAAAGACTTGAAATGTGTCACATTACATGTACTTGAAATAAAATATGACTAGCTACCTTTATGAATTAAAATATGAACGTTTGAACAATCATATAATTTTTAGTCTTACACTACAGTCTTTTGCAAAAGTAACCACAGTTAATAAACGTCTGCACGTTTTAATGCACAGTTACTGTTTATTTATGAAGCGTAATTGATGAACAAAAGCATTGAATATAGCATATGTAAAAGCAAAACAATACCGTAAAAAATATTTTTGTACTAAATACTGTAAAAATTGTTTTAAAAAATCCCAGATAACCTATTCCCAAATGAAGCCAATTATCACTCTAGCAGTAGAAGAGGTAATTTTAGAGGTGGTCATATTTTAATATTCTGGCTTGGGATGCAAAATTTTAACTCTGGAAAAGGTGATTTTTTTGGCCACCTCACTACAAAGGTTAAAAAACAGGAATCTACTGTAATGTTCTGTAATTGGCTCCATTCTGAATGCATTATCCCAGGGTTTGCAGCCAAATCTCAGTGTGCTTTAGGGAGTGATATGGGGGATTCTGAGGCTTGGCCCAACTGACGAGGCTATGTAAGGCTGTCATCTTTCCACAGGAACTGCCACATAGAGCTGGCTAGCACTAAGTACTAATCTAAAGATCAGATTGGATTTCTCAAATGAATTAGAGCAATTACAGTTTTATGAAAGCCAGCTATGGCAGTAAGCAAGCTCTTAAATTACTCACATACCTTTTAGTGCATTCCACTGAGCTCAAGTCCATCCAAACCATTCTGTTTTCAGTACCTTCCCATCTCACTCATAACCTTCTGTGAGACTACAAATGATAGAGAGATAAAGAAAGAGATAGAGAGGGAGAGAGATTCACAGACTCAAACTAATTACTTAAGTTAAATTCTGATTCTGGGTTTGTAAGATTCTCGTAACATGCTCTATTTTGACACTTTAACAATTAGTCATAGCAGCATGTGCTAGTTCCTCTTTGGTTTTCCTTCTTTCACTTCAATTTAACACGTTGTATGGTACTACTACTCTTAAAGCTGCTAATGCTAATAATGTTGCCAGAGGCATGATGTGTGAACAAGGAATTACTGCTATAGTCATTAAGATGATAAAAATCAACCCCATCCCCCGTTACATATTCAAAGCATGCCTACTGCACCTGTTCCCTAATCACACCAGCTACTGGGGAACTGGATTAGACAGTCATTTTACATTTGTGTTTTCTTTATCCGTGTGTTCACATTTATCCTTGCTATCCATGCATGAATGTACATTCATTCTCAAAACAGCCTGTAGGAGTGACAAGCAGGGTGAAATGTAAAACGGTACAATGGTAGAAAAGTAGTACATTTACAAAAATTACAATGTCGTTCATTATAGCAAAGTTCATTATTGATCATTTAATTAAAAAAAGTAATGTTATATATTACATTCATTACATGTAAAGTGAAATTTCAAGTCTTGTATTTGTTTTACTGTTGATCAGCTTACATCTCAAGAAATCAGAAAGTAAATCAATTACGTTTGAAACAGTAAAACAAAAAAACAAATGCACTAGTACAGTATATTCTCATAGCAACATCATCTGTAAACTCTGACAGTATTCTGATTCTCTGGATTGACCCTGAAGACTGGTAGTATAATATAAAAGTAACTTTTTCATCAGAAGTGTTTTCATCACTGAACTGTCTGTGTAAAAAAATAAATGTACAATAAATACATTTATTTTATTCACACTTTATAGTTGCAATATAGCACAATTTTAAAGTATGTCAATAATGCACAGTGAGGGCCAGCCAGGTTAAAGGTCTGACGCCACATGACAGTTTAATGGTAATGCAATTGGCGATGGAAAATCTGTTAAATCTGTATCAATGCATTGCCCAAATGTGCAAATGATGCACAGATATCACACATAAATATCAAAGCATTTGTCTTTATTTTCACACCTGTTACAACATTATCTGCCTGATTTCTCTCTGTACACTCCTGTGTACCATAGTTTACTGCTTTTGACTACTGTATTTGATATTTACTAAGAAAATGCTCCAAATATGTTGTTAGCATGTGCAAGTTCATAAAAATGTAAGAGATTGTGTGGAATTGAATCACATCATTTCAAATCGACTATGGACCCCAGTACTGAATTGAACTGCTTTGCTGGGAAATTTGGTGTATTTTGTGATCAAAAATAAATTGGCCACATTTGGCACAGCTTCTTTTCATTAATTATACTTATTTTGATGTATATGCTTTCATGTTGCATAATATTTAATTTTCATTGATTTATTTGTCATGTCATGTCACAAGCCGTCATCGCCGAGTCACTTCTCTCCAATGTCAGCTGTCTCTGGTTGCTTTTAGCAGGCTAGCACCTGATAATCAGTCCATGTCTTGATGTCATCCATCCAGGCTATTCTTGGTCTTCCACATCTTCGGACTCCCTCCACAAGTCCAGTCATAACACTTCCTTCAATGATCTCATGTGCTGCCGCATCACATGACCGAAGTAACGTAACTTGCGGGATTTAACATGCATCAGTAACTCCTTTTGAGTTCTAGCATCTCATAGACTTGCTCAGTGGTCATCATCTTCACCCATGAGATCTTCAGCAACTTCCTGATGCACTTGTTCTCAAAAGCCTGAATACGTCTTTCTTCCTCTTTCTTCAGTGTCCAGGCTTCACATCCATGTGTAGCTACTGGCCAGACCAAGGCTTTCATCAGTCTTAGTTTGGTGTTGGTGCTAATTGACTTGCTTTTCCACATCTTTGTCAATTTGACCATCACCAACATGCCCATGGCCATTCTTGTCTTCACTTCACTGGCAGTCTGCAGCTTTTGTTACTCTGCATCCCAAATATGTGAAAGAGTCTACTTGCTCCAGAAGTCTTCCTTCGACTGTGATCTTCAGTATATCTTCAGTGTTCGTCATC
>BRDA01057141.1:45551-62610 GCA_036984385.1 Crenuchus spilurus
TCCACGACGATGGACGAAAATACGAAAAAAAAGACCTGGTTTTCCCTCACGGGGTAACATTTACTAATATGAGGAATATATATAATTGGAGTCTGTAGTATACAGGAGCTGTACATATTGTGTCATTTAAAACACTATCATAGCTCTGAAGTAGCCAATAAAGAAATATTCATCGTCATGCCACTACAACTTTAGCTGTGTTAAAGAAAATTCAGCTAATGAAAGTAACAATATTGCTGGTGGAACTTTCCAAAAATTGGTGTTGAGAGTATACGGTCAGAAAAAAAAGCAAAGCAAAGTTTTTGCACGGGTGTGTGAGAAATGCTTACCTGTAGTAGCAATGCAGTCGAATCCAACAAAAGCATAAAAGCAGGTAGCAGCACCTGAGAGAACTCCAGTGAACCCAAAGGGCATAAACCCTCCCTTGCCCAGATTTTCTGCTGTATACGGTACCTGTGATCCACTGCAGAAACAATTGAACTAAAATGACTTGAGATCAAACAACGAACCAACATATCAGCACAGAGTTAAAAATAGAAGTTACTTCTTACTGAAACTTTCACAAGGGCATAAAGCTTTGCTGAACATAGTAATTCATCAACATCCCAAACTCACTTGAACTCAGTGGAGCTGCTGTTATGGATGTCATCTGGATTCAGGTTCCAGTTTTTGAGGGTTCCTTTGATGAGGCCCGAGACCACCACGAACATCAAGACCAGCACATTTATACAGGTGAACACTTTATTCACCATGGCAGACTCCTTCACACCAAATGCCAGCAATCCTAAAACATAAAACATGACTTACTGTACAAGTCATTCATTACATATTTAAAAAGGCAAAACTATTGTTTGATTACTGTGGTAATGCCAGAGATTGGCATGCATTATGAATGGGACATACCAGTTAAAATGATAATGATGAGAACTGCAAACATGTCTGGATATTTGGCTAAAAATCCAGGGACATTCAAGGTCATATGTGCCTCAAAGAACGTCCCTATTCGATTCCCTATGAGCTCATCAAAAGTGGCACTCCAGGCTCGAGCTACACTGGAGGTCCCTAGGAGAAGAAATGAGACACTGTGTTATTTCTATGAATACTCTGGCGATCTTCTTAAAGTATCTGCTCCATCTGTGGTGTTATCAACTGCCACACGACGATTTTGGTTTAGAAACAGAATTTTTAGTGCTTGCTTACCTATAATGTAGGACAGTATGAGATTCCATCCAGTTATAAAGGCCCAAAGCTCTCCAACAGTTACATAGCTGTACAGGTATGCTGAGCCTGTTCTGGGAACACGTGCTCCAAACTCTGCATAGCACAGTCCAGCCATGACTGAGGCCAATGCAGCAATTAGGAAGGAGAGGACGATGGCTGGGCCAGCATTTTCCCTGGCCACTGCTCCTGCTAGAACATATACACCAGCACCAAGGGTGCTGCCCACACCCAAAGCCACCAGATCAAACGTGTTTAAACAGCGCGAGAGTCGGGATTCCTCCGTACTACAGTCCACTGCCTTCACTCTCAGCAACTGCTTCCCAAAGCCCTTCAGCGTGGCTAGTATCATGATGAAGTTTCAGGCAACACACACACACACACACACACACACACTCACTCAAAGGTGATGTCTCATCAGCAGGGACAGCCTAGAGAGGAAAAAAAAAAAAAGACAGACTTATTTTAATGGTAAAAGGTGTTGCCATTAATGATTAGTTTCAATACAGCATCACAATAATAAACGTTCAAAACTGTGGAGCCGCCCTTATAAAGAAGTTTTGAACATTAATTTCTAATAGTCTATTCTGTGTCATTAAATATTCAAAACATTAAAGTGAAACTAATCTGTATTGCTTACAGCAGGGGGTCCAAACTATTCTTGTTGGGGCCAGAGGGAGGAAAATGTGTGCAGGCACGGGCTACAGGCTACTATAAGAGTCTTTTTGTGGTCATAGTACATTTTTAAAATTGTCCAAAAACCAACACTCCAGCAGCTGACAATTTGCTCACAGCTGCATTTTTTTGCGCAAAAAAAAAAAAACTGGTTTTGTTGAGCTGACAAGTTCCTGCAAGTACTTTCACCTTCTGTTTTCATTCAGCGCATGACTTAACAGTGACGTTTCATTTCATAATGTCTCTTAATATTATACTCCTTCAATGCAGCAACTGTTTCCTTACAAATCACACACACACTTCCCTCTGAACTCAGTGGAAGAAAAAAAACATCATTTTCACAACCTGCCAGAAACCTTCTGGATTTGCCATTTTTCATTTCAGTTGAGCCGTCATGTCTACCCAAAAGCTCAGAAACAGTAATGAAGGTGTAACGTTGTTAATGTTTAGCATTAGGGGGGAAATGAGATGTGGAGAATTTTATATGGGTTTTTATCTGATAGCGGCACCCAGTGTTCAAACTAGGAATCTCATTTTGTTTTTTTAACAATCTGCTTAATAGCGGTATTATTTAATTATTTCGTATTTCTAAAATATCTCTGGATTGCAGGCCATTTGCAACCATTTTTTGAAAAGCCAGCAGGCTGGACTTTGGACATGCCTGGCTTAGGGTCTCTGATTCACAGCCAGAAGTGGAAATCACCACTAATTACGCATTTGGGTGCTTCCTAACACAATAAAATGGGTGGTTACGAGGTTAGCACAGCAAGTCACAAAAAGTAACAAATCTGAGTCTGGGCTCAAAAACAGCAGTTTAAGACATTTTAAATACATAAAATATCAAGTCAAATTCATTCTCAAGTCAAAACCTTAAACTACTGCCACTTTACAGGCAGACATTTTTCAGCATGTGTGGTACATTTTGTTTTTTAATAAAACATCACCCCTACACTTTGTGAACCAAGATAGTCTAAAGTTCACAAGCAGTAAATACATATGATGTCAAGTCTTAATCTAAAGTGCAATAATTTGCACTTGTTTAATGCACACGAGCTTTCTGATTATGTCAAAGAGCCTGCCAAACAAATTGTATAGCCAGTTTTGAGCCTTACAGTCGGACTTATGATGAGCTCAGTATTACTGAAGAAGCTGCCCAGCATTAGAAGTGCCATCAACTCGACTTTAGAGTAAGATCTTTTTATAGCAAACCTTCTCACTCATTGAAACAGGCAGGCAAGGATAGTGTGTGTCACTGGGATAGTGTGGTGTGGTGAAACAGGATCATGTTCGGATGATGCCACACCACCACACTGTTACTTCACGTACTGTAAGAAGTCTTAATGATAACTATAACACTACTAAGAAAGGGAAATGGCTATACAACCACCATCAAAAAGGCTGAAAGATAATCATTTGCCCTTCCATCATCACAGAAATGTCAAAAAGTACAGACCACAGAGTAGGGGTGAGTTTTATAAAAGTCAATTTACATTTAATGTTCATGTTGGTACTTAAGTTCGTAGGCAGGAATGTGTGAAAAAATGACTCCGAGTTTCTAATTCACACAAATTCATAAAGTTTGTGAGTCAGTGAATTGAAAAGTAAAGAGTAAGGTTATATTTTGTATTCTCACACACACACTATTGTAAAATATGAGGTGTGTGTTTTGGGTTCATTCTTAATGTAAACACTAAAATCTGTAATAATGGTAAGTTGAGTGTTCCTTGTACAATTACAACAGTTCTCTGAAAATCTCTTCATAACTAAACAAAACTTGTTATTGTAACTAGTGCTGAGCGATAAAACGATATACATTTTATTTCCACGATAAGTTTTCCCTCGATGACGATGATAAGCCAGGACAATAGAATTCGATAAGCACTAACGTTCGTTTCCATTTCACATCTAAGCAGCTTGACAGCGAGTTCAGAAGTCTAATACTGCTGCTTGTTAGCTCCTCCTCCGCAAGTATGTGATTGGGGGGGAGAGCGTAGTGGGGCCGGGCGAGAGAGCACGAAGTCACTGTGTGCTCATCACAGGTGCGTGTATGTTTGTGTGAGAAGGAGAAGGAGGGGGCCTCGCTGTGTGTGTCATCCTGAGTGCTAGCATTAGTCTGTTAGCTTGGCTCTCTAGTCTGTTGTGGCTGCAGCAGACAGCAATAATTGTAAGTTTCAACAATAAAGTGACGACTGTAAACGTCTTTCTCGTCCATCCGGACACTACAATATTATGTTCTAGAAATAAACAATTTAATATATTAAATAGTAACATTTCATGTATTTAGTCTGATGTTTTTAGAAAGATGTTGTTTAAAACTATGAGTGTTAGAAAATTTTATATCATGATAATTATCGAGATTGATCAATATAGAAAAATTTATTGTGATAATTTTTGGCCATATCGCCCAACTCTAATTGTAACAAATATTCCTAAATGAATAGATATTGAATCAAATTGGAAATCAAATCAGGACCTTGTGAACTGTAGTGGTGTAATATTTTGAAATGAGGCTAAGATGAAATTTTCCTACAGAAAAAAAAAAAATACTAAAGTTGAAAGAAAACACTGACTTACCAAACTGTAAGACCAAAACCACAGAACAACCTCAGAATTCAGAAACAGTCCTTCGCTCAAAACCACAACAGCTCTCCCACGTAAAGCAACAACCTGAAATGAATAATCACCAAGCAAACACCTGTACCTCTTTCACTCACATACGTTGAGTTTATAATGTGTGTTGGTCCCTGATCCAGGCACACGTCACATGTCTACGCAGATACTGTACTAACCCTTTCAGGCCTGTTGCCCACAAATAGCACACTGCAGGGTCAAATGGCAGGGTGACTCCAGCAGCTGCACTGGTCATGGCCACCACCTACTTATCCGTCATCCTGCTCTACTCTCAGTTTCTAAAACTGCTTCTGCCTCAATCATGCAACACACACTTCAAATGACAACAAAGTAGTATCAATAAGCAGTACACCAAGCAATGCTACCATTACTAAAGATGGATTAAAGCTAATAAGTGGCAGTTAAAATTGTGCAAGTTCATGCGTGATAGATATGCTTATATTTCTAATGTTGGCACAGTTCAGGGACTGTACATCCATTCTCTGCCCACAAATTCATTCTTTCTTAATATACGATACCATCACTGACCAAGCTTTTCAATTTGAAATCCAAAATAGGCAGCAACTTGCAAAGATTTGAGATGGAATTGAATCATTTTTGACTAAAAACAGTTCTCATCATGTTGAAAGTGATTTTTGTAAACAAGCTTATCCAATTGGTGAAAAAAAACATTTATGGGCACAGCACACATCGATAAGCTGGAAATAATAAGAACAAAACTGGAGTTATTTCAGAAAACTGAGGGTTTTCCTTTGAAAAAGTTTATGCCACTGAATTAAATTTCAAAGCTTGGTTAGTGTTAGGGTGCTTTCACACCTACACTGTTTGGTCCAGACTTTCCAGTTTGGTAAGAACCAAAATAGCAGGTGTGAAAGCAGCCACAAACCACAGTCTGGACCAAAGGAGCAAAATTTGGTCCGACCAAAAGAGGTGATCTTGGTCCGGACCTACTGAACCATGGTCCGGTTTGTGTGCAATGCGGAAACACTTTTCTAGAAGGTTTGGACTTTCAGACCAAATGCACTAAGTTGACGCAGGCATTCAACAACATTCACCAACAATAACAGAAGAAGAAAAATAAGCAGAACAGCAACAAAAATGAGCTGTGGTAGCACATGGAGCGAGCAGACTTATAATGTTTAATATAATTTTGGTCTGATGAACATGTGAAAGGTCAGCTTAAAAAAAAAAAAAACTCACAAAAATACTGAAACGTGCAGCTTATTTTCTGAGGATGAGAGAGAAAAGAGATGACTGAGCAACCTAAACTAAAACTGTAGCATCGATATATAAAACTATATAAAAGTATTTAAACACGTCAGACGCACGTCCTACTACAAACCAATCAGTGTCAAGTGTAGGAAGACTCACACCACATAAGAGATGACGACAGTGCGTGGACGTGTCATAATAAAAGTCTGGTGCGCTTACACAAATGCGCACAGTGTGAAAAACCTAACCGGACCAAATATATACAAAGTAACAAACACACAAACCTTGATTCGGACCAGATCTGGACTTTCAGGTGTGAAAGCACCCTAAGATTAGCCTGATCAAGACCATTATGAAAAGAAGACATCACTGCTGATCACTGCTATGGACAAGCATGGTCCTACTTCATGTTTCAAGTCTTTTGAGAGCTGCTATGAGAAAGTGGCTTCTAAAGAACTCAGTATTTTCACAACAGTAAGCCAAAGAAGTGTAAGACTTCTATCTGCCAAGTGAAACACCCTCTCTGGCCGAGTCAGAACTGTAAAAGCATCTGCCAGGAACGCAAACGTGTCCTTAACTGACTCCATAGACTCTAGTCAAGGCTCAAATCTGCCACGAAAGACATGTATACTATCTGATAAAAAGAAAAATTTTAGATTAATTTAGCTGACAAAGAGCAGCAGAGAGGTATGGCTTCAGGAACATGGACAGATGTTATCTTTGAATCACATGGAAGACCACTTTAATATCTGTCAGGGCTTCAAACCGATGTCAGTGGAAAACTCAAGGAGAGACAGAGAGTGGAAAAAAAAAAAAAAAAAAAACCACCCCATGAGCATGAGAGTTATACAACGCATACTACAACTCTCCACATGGTCATGCCTGAAGGAGGAAGTATAAACATCCTGCTACTTCAAGCATGTAGCAATGGGGAGGAGCTGTGAACAGATCAATCATGCCTCATTCAACAGAAATTAAATTGGAAGTGTGTGGGAGGAGACAAAACCCAGCCCTATTCTCCACCAATCAAAACGTGGCGATAAACAAAGAACTTTAGGAATGAAAGGCAGTCACATGCATGGCACTCAAAAGACCAAAGGCTTGAAATGTCACTGGTAGACTCACAGGTATAATATTATTATTATTATTATTATTATTATTAAGTGAATTAGATATTTTTACTTTGTATACAAATTTAAAAAAATGGTAGCATACTTTGTAAATATATCACATCTAAAAATGTGCTACTGACCACTCCCTTTACACAACCCTTAACAACACCTCCATATTAAAAGTCCCATATTATACCTTAAGTTAAGCTGCCCAAGGGTCTAAACAAAAATGCCTGTCATATTTTGGTCAAAATAAATCAATGATTAGCTGCCTGATAAGCCTGTTTAATATACACTGAAGAATGAGGTCAGATGGTTAGCTAGCACAATAATTATTTTTCCACTGTAGGCTGCAGCAATAAAGACTAAAGTAGCCTGAAATCATCCAGCTCATCTAATTAAAAACAATCCTTGAGAGCCCTCCCTCTGTCATGATGCTAATATTAAACATTAAGGGCTCTTGCCACCAACCTGAAGAGCAAATCTAACCAACTACTTTGTAGCAGCAATGAAAAGACTGAGAACAAGTATAACCTGAAGTAATTTATTTAAGCAACCAAAGGCAGTGAATCTCAGTCATATTTAGACTGGATAACCAAGTTCTGAATTTTCATGACATGAACTCTAAACTGTCACAACCAAACAAAAATGTCATGACATCCACAGAACACACTCCCTGACAAGAAATACAAACAATCTCAAAAAACAAACAGAGCGTAGCCACCTCCTATACAGAAGAGTGGAATATAGTGTGACAAAACCTCACATGCCTTGAAAATCAGAAACACTCTTGGAGAAGATTCCAAGCTGAGAAGATAAATACATCAAAAGCCAGATGATGCATCTGTTCATGTTGTTTTACTACATTATTTTCAAGATAACATATTTGGGGAATGACCTCAAAAGATCACAATACTACTTACAGCAATGCTAAGAATGGGCATAATTACCTGAGATACAGTCATTCTATACTGAAAGTAAGAACAACATCCTAGCAAACATTTACATGTAGGTGTATTACTACACATACAACCTGAACTAGTAAATATATATTTGTATTAATGTGGCCTGGTGGTTAGGGATCTGGTCTCGTGACAGGAAGGTTGTCAGTTCTATCCCCAGGCAGATCAAGACTGGAGTGCCCTTGACCAAGGCACCTAATCCCCAACTGCTCCCTGGGTGCCAGGGATGGGGCTACCCACCGCTTCGGGCACATGTTCTCACAGTGCACTGAAAAAAGATTACAAGAAAGAATATAACATTTGTCTAATGAACTTGTGTAATGTCACTTTTTATCTTTTTACAACAACACTGTTCTATAATGTTCCCAATTTATTTATTCTGCAAGTATCAGCAAGTACAAAATACATAAATTTGTACTCTGTGGAACATTTAATGGAGCTCCAAGGATAAATAGCTTACAAACATAACTCAACAGCTACCTAAATAGCCCAGCTGATTCCATTAAAATATATTAGCAAACTGCTCTCAAACAATTTTCAGATTGTAAGGTCTCACCAACATTGTCAATTAAAAAATAAATAAATAATACAACTACAGTTAGTAAGTCACTATGACTTTTAACGGTTTACTGCATCTTACAACAAACTGACCCGACTTTTACACCTTCATTAAGATATGAATGTAGTTTGAGTGGCTTGAGAGAAAATATGGTCATGTACAGAAACAGTTGTATCAAGCTGACTTGAGGTTTTATATTTGCCTACAACATTGACCTCAACGCTCCAATTCTAAATTAAAAAAAGATCAATTTGAACAGAAACGTGCGATTATGATCTATGGGTGAACCATTCATTTAACCATAAGACATCTAAAAGGCTGTCATCACTATGCATATAGTGATGTACACAAAAAATAAGTGATGATATCTCTACAGATCTCCTCTGTCATTAGGCACAAACATGCAGACAGACTGGAACATAAAACAGAAAGAGGTAAGATGCATCTCCTTCCTTCTTATAACAACACACCCAAGTAAGTCTTCTGGGATCTCCAAGTAACTCCAAGGACGCTCGCTCACTTGAGATGGATAATCTACTATACTACACTGATGATCACTGCATAGCGAAATCAAATCTATGAAAAGTATTTTATCAAAGTTATACTGTCATAAATATAATAAACTACAGGTGAGACCCCACTCTCACTGTTTGATTGATTCTTCAGACATTGTCCCAATTCCTTACAGCTAATAAATGCTGATTTTTGGATTAGAGCCGTCATGAATGACAATTAATTACTAAAGCAGATAAATGAATTTATCAGCTGTCTTATTTCCTGTCTATCCACACACTGTTCAACACTGTATGGAACCACATGAACTGTATTATTTCAGACAAGAAAAAAGTGAGAAAGCTTAAGCTTAACATTGAGATTATCCAATAGGAACATCCTACTTTCCCAGTGAACAGGTTTGACGTAGGGTTTAAGTTACCTGGTTAAAATGAGACATCCTGCTGTATGAAATATCACATATCACATCACATGCCCGAGATCATCACTCTGAGTAAAATGTTTATGGCATTTGGCAGACACGCTTATCAAGTGAGACATACAGCTTTATTTCCATCAAGAGAAGTTCATACAGACATGTTAAGAGTCCAAACTATTCTTCAGTTCAGACACTGTTAGAACAAACCCATTACCAATACCTAAAAAGAAGATACACAATTATACACAATATACAGAAGCATAACAATAAGATATGTGCATTTTAACCCATAAGAGCCCATGGTGACATCACAAAACCTTTAACAGGTCTTATTAGTGACATAGTGAATTAATATTCATGTTATCTGATTTTCAAATTGCTGGTGTGAGGTACATTTATTTTTATAGTCTGCCCATATATGCATTATAAAACAGAACTATAAAAAAGTATGTTAAGATAAACCAGCTTTACAAAATTATTTTCAAACAAGGCACATTACCATAAACACATGTAACATGCTAGAGTATCTAAAAAAATTGACATTTCAAGTCTTTCTTGTTTTACTGTTGATCAGATTGGATTGTCACTCATGAAAGTCATAAATGTAGAATATTTAATTTGAATATTAATATTTAATTATTATTCAAACTAAACGTTTTAAGGCCACTTTAAAAAAATACATCGAGAATAAACTCATAATATTTCGAGAAAAACATGGCATTAAAGCCAGGAAAGTCACCATTATTATGGCGAAAGAGTTTGCAAAACGATAGCCATCTCCTGGTGATAACAGGAGGGACGTTGAGGATTTGGTAAAGTTATAGTGTTTCGTACTGGATTGAACAACAAATAAATATGCTAGCCTCGCGGGCAGTGGCTGATTACAGGGCTCCTTCAGGATCTAACATGTAATATATTAAATGGATATAAAATGTATGACTATTAGAATTGAACACCAACTAACTTCTCCACATGATCATTTGAGATGTAACATTACATGTCTTTACACTAGGAATTAGAATAAAAATGAAAATTCAGTCTTATTTTGGTTCGTTTTTGTATCCTCAATAATTTCCCTTTAAATTTTAGGTTTCTTATAGATTAATATTAAAAGTAACTTAATATGAAGTGGCATTCCAGCTTTCTTAAAATAGATTTTTAAGTAATACTGGCCTTCAGTTTTGTAGGCGGTTTTGATCTCTTCCCAACACCAAATAAAGTCTTAAAAATTTACAAAGCGCTCTCAGGCGCGAGACGGAAGTGATGACGCCTATAACCTCTCAATAGAGCGCGCAGCCAGAGCTTCTGCCACGTGCGAATCAATTACAGCCTAACATTAGGTCTCATAAAACGACTACAGTGTATTTTGTACTCGCATATTACGGTGTGTGTTTGTGTGCTGTGCCACTTCAGGTTTGGTCATGCTGTTACTTAAAGTATCTGAGGGTGTACAATCACAAACAAAAATACAATCAATACCTTTCATTCATTAAGTTGTCACTGAAATGAGTTTAAGCTAAATATAATCCGCTTCCGTCCAAATGAAGTGATCTGCAAACACAGAGTGTGTTGCATCAGCTTAAAATGGACTCTCCGGCCATGTGCATCCGTATCTACGGAGATGGAGCAGCTGTGCTGGCTAACAGACAAGTCAAAAGCCAAAGGAAGCACAGGCATTATTTCACATACAAAGACTGCTGCTACGATATCAAAATGACTTTAACAGAACCAAGCAGTCTTACCTCTGTAAACTAAGGGCTGTAGTAATTCCGACAACAAATCATTCCAGGAATTAACCACAAAGTGACGTTACGCTGACTCAAAAGAAGAACTGCCGAGGTACAATCAGTGGGTGGGGGACCACAGCATTTTTAGTTATATTGGTTGCCAGGTCCTGCTAAAATCTCCAACCAACTTCTCGTTTCTCCTAAGCCGAATTATCCCAACAGACGTTTGCCATAAATCGCTAAAATAAGTAGAAATAATGATGAACGACCCCTGGATATTTTATCTTACTTTGGTGTACATTTTCGTTCCTTATTTTGCTTTGAAACATTTTGTATAATAATAATAATAATAATAATAATAAATATTATAAATATTATGAATTATTATTATTATTATTATTATTATTATTATTATTAACAGTACATGTACAATACACAATTAAAATGTATTTTAATTTTTAAAAAATTTTTTCAGTCCTTTCTGTTCAAATCTGTTTTTAGATCCAATCAATCATCAATTTGGATGACTGTGTGGTTGCGGGGTAATTTTAAAGTAGCACCCAAAACATTCGACCACTAAATTTCCCCTGTTACTCAAAGCCGTATTTAGCCGTATTTGGCCACAATATGCATCAACCTGGCAACTGGTTTCATCCGGACAAACTCCGCCTCCTTCACTGTGATTGGCTAGTAGTATTCCAAGTCCTGTCATATTTTATTATTATAAATGACATTTGCTAATCATTGCATTAGGTTACGTTTTACACAGTCATGCCAAAATAACAGCACTATTATGTTATTACTTTTTACATGGAAAAAGACAAATGCAGTCCTGCTGTGGGCCTGGCTAATAATTAATTCTCACAAGCAGCACTGTACTACACCAGGAAGTTTCTCAGTAGGGAAACATGCTTGAGTGAGCCAGATATTCAAAACTTTTCTCTCAGCCACACCTAAACAGACTTATCTTGCCTTAGAAGACTGACACAATCTACCCCAAAACAATATGGCTTCAATTCAGTGTAGACAGATCAGTTTTGGTGATGTTGTCCTTGTCAGAGTTCACTGACAAGTTGGTGAATTTAACAGCCTACAATACCCACAGAATTGTTTCTAAACTGCTTGAATGTTTGTAATCTACAGTTTTACCATTTATGTCTCATTAAGTCATTATATACATATGACTTCCTGTAGATATATTTCTTATACCGAGCCATTAGTTTTGTAGGGAAGGGAAGGGGACAGCTGCATCTGACCTTTCAGGTCCTCAGAAGCCTCGTGCAAACTAGTGAGACAGGAATGGGTGTGGAATTTTACTCTCAATCCCAGGTGACATACCCAGAGTCCTTGTAATGTTAACTGAAGTTAGTTAGAAAAAATCTCTCCTAGGCCCACTGGAACTCTCATAGACTCTGTTCATGTTTTCCAGTGCTGTCAGAAAAGCTGAAACAGTTGTGTTTGCAACTGAGAAAATGTGAAGGGAAGCGAAACCTTCTGGACTAAGGTTGGGTACTACTGCAACAGAGCGATGCATTAGAAAAATCTACCACCCAAGTAATGTGTGGTTAGTGGTGGTCTTATTGTGGTCATTTTCAATTGATAGATGGGGTAGATAGTCCCTCACAGATTGTTGAGTTGAGGTGAGTGTGTGTCTATGTACAGGTGCATCTCAAACAAATGTAAATATAATTGAAAATTCAATTTATTTCATTCATTCAATTAAACAAGTGAAACTCATATAGATTCATTACACATGGAGTGATCTATTTCAAGTATTTATTTATTTTAATGTTGATGATTGTGTCCTACAGCCAATTAAAACCCAATATTTAGTATCTCAAAAAATTAGAATATTATATAAGACCATTTAAAAAAATTATTTTAATATATAAATGTTGTGCTACTGAAAAGTACGTACAGTATATGTACTCAATACATTGTCAAGGCTAATTTTACATTAAGTACTGTATTAATGTGGTGTGGCATGAAGGTGATCTGCCTTTGGCAATGTTGAGGTGGTATGGAAGTCCAGGATGCTTTGATAGCTGCCTTCAGCTCGTCTGCATTGTTGGGTCTGGTGTCTCTCATCTTCCTCTTGACAAAACTCCATAGATTCTCTGTGGGATTTAGGTCAGATTAGTTTGCTGGCCAGTCAAGCACAGTGATACTGTGGTTATTAACCTCCTCAGTCCCGAGACAAGACACTTTAAAAACAAATTATATTTTGCAATGAAATATGTTCATTGCAGCCATTTAAATGGAATAATACAAAAAAAGTGCATGGAGACTGTAAGATATTCAGTGTCCAGTATACTGGATATTTGGAATTAAGGGCATGAAATCTGAAAGATTTTGAAAAATGAACTCATTTGTTAGTACCAATACAAGATACAAAATTAAATGTATTTTCTGAGTTAACTGTTACTGGAAATATCTAATACATCTTTTACAGTAAAATTACATACTGATATGAACAAATATAAAGATTTTGCAGTACATTTCTACTATTTTATTATTATCTAATAATAATAATAAAATAATAATAATTATTTTATCTAATAATTCAAGCACCTCTTGTACTGTCAGCCCTAAACAGACATGAGAAGCTGAGCATAGCATTGAAAAATGTCAAAAATATAGAGGAATACCAATGGTTTTAAGATGTGTGTATTTGCGATACATAGCATGCTTAATGCAGTATTCAGTAGTCTAACTCCAAATGTCCAGATGGCTGGACATAAATGTTTTGTGCAAAATGTAAGACTTTGCAAATAACTTCCCATTGTTAATATAATTATTTTTTGTATCGTTAAACTTCTAGAATAACATATATACCAAAATATTTCAGTTATCTATTTCGGATAATTAAGTAAAACCTATGTTTTGCTCGGTCACGGAAGCGAGGAGCATCTTTCTCTGCAGCTACCATTTCAGGTAGTTTTTTCAGCAACCTATCAAAACAACCTAAACATCCTTGTCTAACCAATAGAAAGCCAGAGTTGAGAATGAACACATAAAAGTTGGTGGGACAACGTAAAGCTGGTTGTTAAGTAAAAAAACACAGAAAAATAATGTCCAGCATACTGGACGTTTGGAACGAGGAGGGTATACCAAGTATTGGTACTTTTGGCAGTGTGCTGCTGCAAATGAAATCTGCATCTCCATAAAGCTTGTCAGCAGAGGGAAGCATGAAGTGATCTAAAAAATCCTGGTAGATGGCTGCTCTGACTTTGGACTTGATATAACACAGTGGACCAACATCAGCAGGTGACATGGATCCCCAAACAAAGTGCAAGGCAGTGTATATATATATATATATATATATATATATATATATATGTGTATGTGTATATACACTATTTCATTCTACAATAATATAACCATTATTACTTCAAGGTTATAAGGAGCTTATTCAGAAATAAACTTTTTCCTCTGTCCAGAAATGGCATCTGAAATGTATGTTCTTTTTTATTTATCATTTATGAGAGTAAACCATCCAGATGCCACATTAGTGTTTGACTTATTTATACCTTATTTTCAACAGTACAGGTAGGTGTGACTTCTGAGGCAGTAAACTTTGAGAAAACATTATTAATTGAATGTGTTTTTGCACAACTTCTCCAGAAAACTTGTGACATCACATGCAATCGAAAGGTTCCTTTTCAGTATAGTTCTCCACAAGCTATGAACATGCAAAAATAAACCAGAAATTCATCTGGTCCTGACCATCCATCTCATAGACACAAAGCATTTCTTGCAAGGCAGTGTAGTGTCAATGCAAGTGTACATCAATATCGGAAGTAGTCCAAAAAGCAAAACAAAACAATAGGTAATAAGGAACCTGGTTACCAAAACAGAGGACCTAGAACCAGATGAATGAAGTTTCATATGCATAACCACAGGAAATATTCAAAACAGGAACAGAAAGACTGAATACAATACTTCTCAAGGAGGAAAGAAAAATCACATATCATATTTCCACGTTATGTAGTCAGTACATGTTTGGAACCCACAAATGCTATACAAATAACTCAACTACAGGTAGCTCTGACAGATGTCCCATGTTTTTGTTCACTTTTATAGTTTATAGTAATGTAAACAGTGTCTTAAATCGCACTGATTAGTCTATGAGACCTTAATCTAGATGTGGGTTGAGATAACTATTGGTAAAGAGTTAACTGTACAGCTTTTATCAGCAACCTGATAAAATAATGAAAAGAAAAAAAAACTCAATAGCCAGCTATATTTGCCACAAATTCTTATTGTATATAGTGTGGATACTGTATCTCTGTATCTATGGTTTCACTCCGTATATAATATATTTTAAATAATATCTGATGTTTATGTAAGTTAGCTTTTAGCCAAAATCCCATCACAACCATATACTGGCATCACTAGCAGAGCAAGTAACATTAGAGACCCTCACCTGCTGTGATATGATTGGCTTACAACTTTTGATATGTGATATGATTGGCTTATAACTTTTGAGGTGTGATATGATTGGCTGATAGCCCTTGTCATCAAATGCAATGTGAGCACAACTCTGTAGTAAAGCACATCACTGTGTTTAGTAAGGAAGGATAACTGAGAAAAGTAAAATAAATATTAGATTTAAATTAACTAAGTGCGGTCACCTAGTGGCACTAAATAACATTTAGGGGGGCTAAAACCAGCCTAGTGATGCTGGAGGTGTTGACAGATGTTGCCAGTAGGGGGCGTGACATCCCTTGATTAATCCCTAGCAAATTGGAAAAGGGGAGAATTTCTTTTAGGCTATGTAAATACACCCTTCTGATTCATAGCACTGAGATAATCTATTACACTTTCAGGCCATTTGTATATACAGTTAGCAGTAGACCGCCTGAGCTGTCAGCCACAGATCAGCCTAAATAATAGTGCTCTAATTTGAGGTTAGACATATATGGACACAGTGGTATCAAAGTGCATTTTAAAAACAATGGCACAATCAATAAGTTGCATTTGTATACAAGAAATGATGCTAGTGATGGCTAGTGGGATAGCAATGTAGGCAAATATCTAATTTGGTTTAGTTAGTAGAGTAGGCTACTTTAACCTTTTCAGAACTGTGTTTTTTCTAAAACATCTAAACTGCAAAGTAGCAATTCGATACCATGATCATTAATTCACTGCTCTGGATTCCAAGCAGAACAAATATAGCAGATAAAGCAGAAGAAATATAGATATGATATAAAAATAGCTTATTTTTTGATACCAATTTATACAGTTAACCATCTTTTCACACACACACACACACACACACACACACACACACACACACACACACACACACACACACACACACACACACACACAGACAGACAGACAGACAGACAATGTACCAACATCTTTACTACAGATGCTAATAATGCTAATCAGCATTTAGCTAAATTATGCTACAGTATTGCTAACGGCTGTTGCTTATTGGTTTATTTACATTGATATTTTTTCTGTTACAGGTTTTCTGGCACATGCCACATTGTTTTTGCTTGACCCTGTGTACAGGTTTAGTAGTAGGTAGTAGTCGGACTAGAATAGTAGGACTCTGATTAGAGCCACAAACAGTTTAATGGCAACCTGTCAACGAAAAGTACTCTATACGTCCAGTAGTTTCTAGACACCAGTTTATTGTTTCTTCTGGAATCAAGTGCACAAATAAAGTGCTTGCCCCATTTTTAAACTTGATGTCACAACGTTGCTGTGAAAAGTTAATTGTATTCACCCAAGAGAGCAATTGTGAGGTCAGGTCACAGGTCATGACCACAAATGCCACTTGAACTCATCGTAAAGCTAATGGATGGAGCTCCATCATTCCAGAGGACATTGAAACAAAGCCTAAATGCTCCACAGACCGACACTGAGGGGCTTTAAACCACTATAGCTGATGCTTGTCATTGGGTATGGTTGCAATTCTGTTAGTTCTTAGATCTTTTTAGCAACAGAAGCTCTTAAAGTAGCTGAATGCACTAATTAGAAAAGTGTCAGGATAGTTTTGGACATCTGCTGACTTTTTG
>BRDA01057142.1:0-12871 GCA_036984385.1 Crenuchus spilurus
CAAAACATCACTGGTGTGAGAGAACAGTATATCGCATGGTAAACTGATTACAGTGAGCCTTTACATGTGTACACCCGTGTACCCTTCCCAAATGAGCGTAGGTCTTTGGAACATGTACAATTTCTGAAAGTGATGTAATTGAGATTTTCCCATTTCCAGATCTGGTTACCTGAGAAACCGACAGCAGGTGGACCGTGATCCCTTCTGTTAACACCTTTAGAGATTTAATGCAAATTTGAGATCCACAAAACACATTTAAGAGTAAAGCTTTAGGCAGGAATGTAGTCCATGAGAAACAAGAGGAAAGATGAAAGGGCCCCTATATGCTCTTTTTAACTCTCTCCCAGAGCTCCAGTAGCTATAATGTGGATCTCTGATGGTTATCATGAAGTGGCTCCATAGCAGGTTTCACAGAGGTGGTCTTGTGCTTAGACTTGAGATGCCTATCAGTCATATAGACCATATTCTCTAACTGCAGGTTCAGTGCTGCTTGCTTCCGGACATCCAAGCATGTGCAGGAAATATGCCTCCTCTTATCAACTCTTTTTGGCTCCAACAAATCACTCTCATAGAAATCTCATGTTTCCTTTTGAGTGTCTTGGCCTTACGTGACATCACTGTCGTGGCACAGCTCATGGCTTTGGTTTCTGCACCTTTTCCAGCAAGTTTACAGTACCATCCTGATTCAATGCCAGAGTTTCTAAATAAATCGCAACAAAACTGCAATATAATTTCAGGACAGGTCATCCATGTAGGCTTTTTTGTTTGTTTATTTCTGTTTTTTTACCCGATTTTGACCAATTGATGCACTCGCTTGTCAACTCTTTTCACATGCACAAGCCTTTGATACCTCATGAAATCAAACTCCGCCTTTTTCGAGCTGCTGCCGATACATTGCCAACGCGCTAGGAAAAAGTGCAGGAACCCCGGTTCTGATGAATCCCCTGGCAGATGCCTGAGCCATGCGACATTACTTGATCATAATGGAGAGAGAGAGTGCCATCTTACCTGCCCAGAGAGAGCAAGGTACATCTCTTTGGATCCTAGTGATCATGTTCTCTACGTGTCTGCAGTTTCCCGCCTCAATCCAAAAACATTAGTTAATTGGCTACTATAAATGACCGTGGTCTGTATTTGTTTATGCCCAGATACGGTTTGGCAGTCTGTCAAATCCCCCCCCCCCATTGCCCGATGCAGTCCTCCATGTGGGCGGTCACTTCCAGCTGAGACACTGTGGGTTATTGGCTGCCGAGTTATAAGTGTGTACAAGAATTTTATTGATTGCAACGCGTCACTGGGTATTAAAAATGTAACATTCATTCATTTAAACTTTTAATGTTAAATTTTGAGGAGAATCTGCAAAGCAATCCAGATGCAATCACAAATGTAACATAATGAAAAGAGGAGTTTGTTACGAGTGCGTAAGCATGCATTAACAGTGCCAGTGGGGCAGCCTTAGTCACCTGGGAGGCTGATGTGAATCTAGTTAATAGCTTGCTTAAAAGATACGCATGTAAAGTGAGCTTGGAGGTGGGTGGGTCTGGGATGCTAGACCTCACTGTTGCGGTGTCGTCGGCTTAATTTAGTGAAAGTCTGACAAAGGTAGGTACTTACCTGATGACCTCTATGAAGACCTTGAAAGAGAACGAGTGTTGGAATGTGGTTCAGTTGAAATTGTGTAACCCTAATGATTAAGTGCAGGATTTTTTTGTCATCTAATGCTGTATATTTAACTAAATATTGATTAAAATTGAAAAAGTAATGAGATTCATTAATATATATGAGTAAAAGTCTTGTGGTTTGAAAGTACTTTTACTTGAACTTAATTGCATAACGATCTCATCTCACTAGAACCGGTCTAGTAGGGGTGTGTCGCCATGTTTTAGTGTTTTATGTGAAAGATAATAAAGCTCTGCCTCAGTTCTCTGTAGATAGTGACACAGTAAGCTTTGCGTAGAGGATGTTATGGTTCAGTCCCACCTCAGTAATAACTTTCTGAATCCTAAAACTGATAAGTTCTGCTTTCAGCTGCATGTTCTATCTCAAAGACTAGACATAACACACTTCCCTCAGTGTGATGTTCTAAAACTACATCAAAAGCGTAGTAGATGGTGTCATGATGGCTATCTTTGGCACAATGCTGTCTCTAAATAGAACTGCAGGGACGGTGCCGTGTGCCTTTTTGTGTCCTTAGACACTAAATACAGGTAAGTTGTGAACCCTACGGGGCAGCTGTGGCCTGGTGGTTGGGGATCTGGTCTTATGACTGGGAGGTTTGATGCCCGGGCAGATCATGACTGAAGTGCCTTTGAGCACGGCACCTAATCCCCAGCTGCTCCCTGGGCGCAGTGGGTAGGGCTGCCCACCGCTTTGGGCACGTTCTCCCAGCCTAGTGTGTGTTTCCCTGCACAGGTGGGAGTAACTGGGTACATGTCACTTTGCCATCAGATCAGAAAGTTTCCTGTAAGTGGATTAAAGTGTGATTTTGGGGTTATGGCGTAATTCGCTGTGGTTGGTGTAATATTTGATTAATGATTAAAGATCACGGCCAACTTTTCTCTTTGTGGTTTTAACGGAGTTCAGTTTCACTCTGAACCAGAGAGTATCAGACCTTGGAGATCACGTAAGTGCTGAGAAGTAAACCATCACCTGAGGTAATGCATGTTCCCCTTCAATGGTGTGACACTGTACTGCTTCATTTGATGCACAAGTTTGGGTCTTGAGGACGTGCACTTTAAACCTGGAGCTGTAAGAGTGAGATTAGTGTCAGAGGAGTGTGGGGTGTGTGGGAGTGAGGTGAGTCGTGTTATGTTACTTTCTTTCTTAACAAAGCAGACAAGTCAATGATTAGTCCACTTTGGCGACAGCCAGGATAACAGAGACCTGAGCTTGTCCGCTGCTGTCTGTCTGAGGGTTCTGTAGAACTTTATGACGTGTTCCTGTTTATCTCCTGATCTCCTCCCTGTTGTGGCTTTTTGTCTGCTGTTGCTCGTCCCTGATTCACCTCAATTATTTAATCTGTTTACTTATTTTTAATTTGAATTATCTCTGTCTCTCTTTCCCTCTCTCTGTCTCTCTCTTTGTCTGTCTGTCTCTCTCTCTGTCTCTGTCTCTGTCTCTCTGTGAGTGTGTCTCTCTGTCTCTCTTTCCCTCTCTCTGTCTCTCTCTTTGTCTCTTTGTTTGTCTGTCTGTCTCTCTGTCTCTGTCTCTCTGTGAGTGTGTCTCTCTCTCTTTGTCTCTCTGTCTGTCTCTATCTGTCTGTCTCTCTCTGTCTCTTTCTCTCTGTCTCTGTATTTCTGTCTCTGTCTCTCTCTCTCTTTCTCTGTCTCTCTCTCTCTCTCTCTGTCTGTCTGTCTGTCTCTCTGTGAGTGTCTCTCTCTCTCTCTTTGTCTCTCTGTCTGTCTGTCTCTCTCTCTCTTTCTCTCTGTCTCTGTATTTCTGTCTCTCTCTGTCTGTCTGTCTGTCTGTCTGTCTGTCTGTCTCTCTCTTTCTCTGTCTGTCTGTCTCTCTCTCTCTTTCTCTGTCTGTCTGTCTCTCTCTCTCTTTCTCTGTCTGTCTGTCTCTCTCTCTCTTTGTCTGTCTGTCTCTCTCTCTCTTTCTCTGTCTCTCTGTCTGTCTGTCTCTCTCTTTCTCTGTCTCTCTGTCTGTCTGTCTCTCTCTCTCTGTCTCTCCGTCTCTCTCTCTCTCTTTGTCTCTCCGTCTCTCTCTATCTGTCTGTCTGTCTCTCTTTGTCTCTCTCTCTCTTTGTCTGTCTGTCTCTCTCTCTCTCTCTCTCTCTCTCTCTGTGAGTGTGTCTCTCTCTCTGCGAGTGTGTCTCTCTCTCTCTCTCTCTGCGAGTGTGTCTCTCTGTCTCTCTCTCTTTGTCTTTGTCTCTCTCTCTGTCTCTCTCTCTCTCTCTGTGTCTCTGTATTTCTGTCTGTCTGTCTCTGTCTGTCTCTCTCTCTGTCTCTCTCTGTGTCTGTCTCTCTCTTTCTCTCTCTGTCTGTCTCTCTCACTCTCATATTTCAGACCTGCAACATGTTCCAAAAATAGTTGGGCTGGAGGAAATCAAAGTCTAGGAAGTAATAAAAACATCTAATTTCAAACAGGTAATCAGATTTGGTACAAATGCTGTATTCACCCAACAGTCTTTAAGGAGCAAAGATGGGCACTTACTGAAATGTGTAACTTGAAAGGTGAAAAGTATTGTAAGATATAAAAACAGTATCCCTCAAAGAAACACTGGAAGGGATTTGCATATTTCTTCCTCTACAGTAAATAATCTCATTAAACGATTCAGGGAGTCTTGAGGGTAAAGGACAAGGGCACAAGTATAAGCTGAACACTCGTGATCTCTGATACTTCAGATGCTGCTGCGTCAAGAACCGTCTTTCATCAGTAGCTGATTAAACCAGATGGACAAGGAATTACTTTAATAAAGCTTGGTTAAGCACTGCAATACAGAGTAACATTCACAAATGGCTCCTCACGCAGTCAAAATGTGTCTTAAGGTCAAATGAATCGGTATTCCACATCTTTTGGAAGAATTTGCACTATCCAGAATGTTGGCAACAAGTACAAAAGCCATAGTCTGTCATGGTATGGGGTTGTGTTCATGCCCTTGGCACTAAAAAGTAGAGATTTTAGAACAGCATATTCTTCCTTCAAAACATTTTTCCTGGGACGCCCATGCAAGACATTTCCATGAAAAAGACATTTTCAACAAGACAATGCAAAACCACATGCTGCACACACAAAGGCATGGCTGCAGAAGACGACAGTACAGCTTCTGGACTGGCCTTCCTGCAGTTCTTACCTGAAAGAATAAGGAAATGATGTCAAACCTGAACTGTTGCACACTTTAAGAAGTTTGCAGGAAGAATGGGATAATAAACACTTCACTGGTTTGGTGTCTTTAGTATAAAATGTTTTTTTTAAGTGTTGTGGGAAGGAATGGCAGCGTTACAAGGAGGTAAATGCGTCATTTACATACAAGTACACCAATTACTGATAAATTTGTCAGATGACCCTAGAAATGCCCCGACTGTTTAACTGATTTTAAAGGGCATGAGCTGTGCCCCCTTGTAGTCCGGTAGCTTTACTGTAAGCTCAGCCAGCACATTGTTCAGTTCTAAAAGGGTTTTCCTCCCACTCTTCTCTGGTCATTCACAGCTGCTCTTTCCCTCGTTAGTACTCTCAGGGGCTTTTTCATGGTCACCACTTCAAACCTTCCCCCCTCTAAGATTGGGTGGATCCTAAAAGAATCTCACTTCTGTTTTAAGTGACTCCTGTTTGCTCCTAATTTTAGGTCCTGAAAATGTTCTCCAGAAGCCACCAACAGCTACTACTAGCCATCCTGCTCACTCAAGGTAAGAAATAGTCCTAATTTTAAAAGCTTTATTATATGTATCTACCAAAATAGCCCAAATGTAAAAGGATGTGTTTAGGGTTCAAAAAGCTATTTTTGGGGAGAACTGCTGGTAAATGTTTACTTTTTTAGATTTTAAGGCACTGAAAATAATGTATCACCGCTGCAATCACATCATGGCTGTATTTTAGTTACTAATCAGTGTAGATTTTAGTGTTAAAATGGCTTATATCACTTATTTTTAAATATAAAAGTTTGATGTAGTTTGCAAACACTGTCAGTTTCATACCATTTTGTTCACTTACCAGTCCATACTGTCCATTTTTAAAAACTCATTCCATTTTTTTTGTATACAAAACTTTTGTATACAGTACCAGTCAAAAGTTTGGACACCTTCTGGACATTCAGTGTTTCATTTCATTTTAAAATGTTCTGCATTGTAGATTAATACTAAAGTCATCCAAAGTATGAATAAACACATATGTAATTATTTAGTAAACAAACAGTAAACAAACCAGAATATGTTTATATTTTACATTCTTCACAGTAGGCACCTCCTGGGTTAGATGCAGCTTTCTTGGTATTTTCTCAGTCAGCTTTATGAGGTAGTCACCTGGAATGGCTTTCAGTTAACAGCTGTGTCTCGTCAAGAGTTCATGACTTGCATTTATTGCCTCTTAATGTGTTTGAGACATCAGTTGTGTGTCTACTTTGAAGTAAAATCTAAAACATATTTTTGTTTATCACTTTTAAGTTTACTACATGATTCCTCATGTGTTCCTTCATAGTCTGGAGGACTTCAGTGTTCATTTACAATGTAGGAAAAAAAATAAACACTGAGTGTCCAAACTTTTGACTGGTACTGTGTATGCTTTAGCGATTTAACCCCGCCCATTATTATATTTATTAATAGTGTTTCAACCCAAACTAATTTCTGAATGAGAGCATACTTCAGCCAATCACAGCCAAAATCATTTACATAAATGCCTAAATGTCTTAAAGGCACAGTAACAAAAATATTCAGAGGAAATGTCAGAAAATATTCATGTAAAAATGAAGCATAAAACCACACAGATGTCCTAAAATTGATTTCAAAGGAAATAAATAAAATGCAAGTACAATAGTAGGTTAAGATATAGCTTATAGTCCCTTTAACTTGAAGGATCTCTGTGAGGTTACAGTGTTTATAATGATGATGATTATGACCATGCAGTATGTGTCTTGAGTCTTGAACTGGTGCATTGCTTTGTTTGGCTGTTTAGTATACCACTGTGGTTAATTCTGGAATCTGTTTTGGTCTTTAATTTGACAAATGGGTCTGAGAAATGTGTGACTGAACATGATATCCATATAACCGTCTGGAAAAACACAACTGTTGGCTCCAGACATGATGTTTTGTATTTGAATCTTATTGTCTGACCACAGTAATGGGCTCACAGCATAAGTATTTGCCCCTAAGGAATGCTGGAGCCTTAATGGTTTGATGCCATACATGTATATTAGTGCTCATATGTCGTTAGCCATCCGTTCTGTTGATAAAATGTGGCTTCTGTTTTATAATGTAGAGGTGATATTGGTCCTTAAGATTTCCTCTTGAATCTGTAAATCTCCTGATTGCTGAGGTTGGACAGACTGAGCTACTGAATTAAAACATCAGGCTGCTGTCTTCAGCCATTCTCCTCCTCACACACTGGTCATCCATCATAAATAAAAAGAGAAGAGAAGCTGACTAATCTGCAGACAGCTCGGAGTGTGCTATGAAAACGACACCTGGTTAGGATTTACAATTTTCTGCAGGTAACAAAGAGTTTAGGTCATGACTCCAGTGCCCTTCTGCTCACCTGGGCCCATCTATCATAAGAAGGGACTTGGAGGCATCTTCTCACTTTGCACCCTAAATGAGCTGAGTATATGAGGCCATGAAATGCTTTCTATTATTATTTATGTAATTTTGAATGCACAGACATTTCCTAGACTCTTTCAAATTATCTATAGATTGGCACTTATCTAGAATTAGCATATTGTTTCTATTGGAACAAAACCCTCATCACTAAAAAGTAGGGATGCACAGAATATTTGGCAACCGAAATAATACTACTATTACTAACAATAATAAATGAAAAGAATGCATAATTTATACATAACAAATAAATGTTTTTAATGGCACTGTTTCCTGTTTCTAGTTCCTGGCTGTAGACGTAAACCAGAATGCAGGTTTACCGCAGTAAATGTAAATATAATTTGTGTAACATTCATTATTCTGCTTTTTCTCACCAGTTATCAAAACAGATTCACCAGCACAGTTACAGTTTGGTGGTGAAATGGGAAATGACATCAAACTACAAGCACAGCTTTTAATAAACTACACTTGTTTTGATGGAGCCAGAATACAGCCGCTTAGCTTTGTGTTTGTGCTCTGGCTGCTGCAGTGTTAGGGATCGTCTCACAGGATCGTCTCACAATTAGCAGAAGAAATGTGAAGTGTTTCAGTGTCTGTAGCCAATGACACTCACATTAAACACACAAAATATCCATGTGACTTATATCATTCATTTTAGACATTTTCATCATTTTGTTTCATGTTTAATTAAATATTAAGATGATTACTATTAAATTTTAAAATAGATTATTAATAATTTTAACAAATAATTTTTTTTTTTAATTGAATATTACTAATTTAAATAACTAAATTGTATATTGTCTTGTAATTTTTCTAACATTTGTTTTATGTACAAATATAAAATAAAACTCCTAAATAAATTAAACTCATGTTATTAAACCTAATGATGTCAAACCAACTTATTAAAATACAGACATTAATTCCTGACAACTACAAAACTTATTTTGGGAAATAATTTTGAATGAGAAATGGTGTTTGGCCAAATGTTTCATTTTGTTTGGTTTTGACCAAAAATGTTCATTTCAGTGCATCCCTACTAAAAAGCTGACTTTACAGGAGAAGTAAAACAGCATTCTAAACCTTTAATGGAAGTCAATGTAAACAGACTTTATTTGAAGTGTTTTCTTAGTGAATTCAGTGTCAGACTAAACTGGGTAGTTTAGAAATATCTCTTTACAGACTTCAGTTGAATAGTTTGTCAGCTGATTTTTGATGATACTGAGAATTTGTTTATTTTTGCCATATTTAAAAGGTCCTGAGAGAGTCACATATCAGGCTATGTCCACCACTGGAATGATGGGATTAACAAGCACAATATTGCCTCCATCCTCCACATAAACAGGATTAAAAACCATTCAGGAGCCGCTTTTATGACCTCATAATTTTGCCCTGTGGGGGTCCGAGTCTTTGCTTCTTTGGGCACTTCTGCATGTTTTTCTAGTCGAGACTCATCACCATGGAGAGCTCTGCTGCTACTCACAATAATATCAGCATGAAGCAGCAAAAGCGTGGAACTGAGGTGTACATCCCTAAATAGTCACCCTGTATTCTGAGTCAATTTGTCAACTGAAAACAAATATTTGATGCAATTTCATTTGTGTACATAACACATGATCTTATTTTATTAACATGATTGTTTTGTAATATGAAGCAGTGAAAAAAAAGAGGCTTTAAATTCACTAGTTCATATTCTGGGGGACATATTTTAAGGGGAAACATAGTGGGCATCACTGGCATAACATGGACTCCTTTAAGAGTGGTATTAAGTCAATGAGCTGAAATCTTTTATATTTAACATTTTTATTTAATTTCTATTACAATTTGAATCAGTGATGCCATTAATTATTCTAATCTTTACTTACCTGATCTGCCAACTTTCAAGTCACTCCTCAAAACTCATTTGTTTAAAATAGCTTTTAACTTGTAATTTGTGTTTTTATTGCTTATTGCCACATTTTAAATTCTCTTCTTTCATGGCATTAGAAATTGCATTATTGTTGCTGTTTTGTGATTTTAATTAATGGTGATTTTCCTGTTGTAAAGTGTCTCTGAGATCTCTATGCACTATATAAATAAAATGCATTATTATTATTATTATTATTATTATTATTATTATTATTATTAATTTTATTGCTCAGTGTACAGCACTTTGGTTAGCCCTGGCTGTTAAATGTGCTCTATAAATAAATTGAATTGAATTATTATTTATTAATTATTTATTATTTTATTATTTTAATATTTTATTGCTCAGTGTACAGCACTTTGGTTAGCCCTGGCTGTTAAATGTGCTCTATAAATAAATTGAATGTAATTTATTATTTATTATTATTATTATTTTTTATTTTTTATTATTTATTATTATTTTAATATTTTAATATTTTATTGCTCAGTGTACAGCACTTTGGTTAGCCCTGGCTGTTAAATGTGCTATATAAATACCGGTAAATTGAATTTAATTATTATTATTATTATTATTATTTTCATATTTTAATATTTTATTGCTCAGTGTACAGCACTTTGGTTAGCCCTGGCTGTTAAATATGCTCTATAAATCAATTGAATTTTATTATTATTATTATTATTATTATTATTATTATTATTATTATTATTATTAATTTTTTATTATTTATTATTATTTTAATATTTTATTGCTCAGTGTACAGCACTTTGGTTAGCCCTGGCTGTTAAATGTGCTCTATAAATAAATTGAATTTAATTATTATTATTATTATTTATTATTATTTATTATTTATTATTATTAATTATTATTTTAATATTTTAATATTTTATTGCTCAATGTACAGCACTTTGGTTAGCCCTGGCTGTTAAATGTGCTCTATAAATTTGAACTGAATTATTATTATTATTATTATTATTATTATTATTATTATTATTAATTAGACAAAGCCTTTTAACATATTTGGAAAGAAAAGCGAAGATGTAACAGATGTAGTACAGAGAACTACATCATAGGGTGTGCAGGTCATGTGATATTGACTTTTTAATTTGAGCTCACAACAGGATGTTATTATAGCAAATGCACTTGCAGCAATTTCCCTCCCAATGTAATAGTAGACAATCGACCCACCCGTTTGCTAGAACTCTCCCAATCACTTGTAATGTGCCTGATTCTAGGAGGCTGAAGATTAGCACATGCCTCCTCCAATGCCTGTGAAGTCAGGCTCCGCCTCTTTTCAAATGACTATACATTATCACTGGGCAGCCAGTGTGCTCAGAGGAAAGCGCAGGATCCCCAGATCTGATACATCAGCTAACAGACACCTGAGCCAGCGGACATTAATTAGTAGTGATGGAGAGAGAGCACTAACTACCTGCCCAGAGAGAGCACGGCCAATTTTGCTCTCTCAGACCAATATCAATCCTCTGATCATAGTGTCAGCGCCTTAGTCTGCTGAGCAATGTGGGGCTCAGAAAATGTTTTTTTTCTGTGACTACCATCTGAATAGTAAGGAAAATGTTCTCCTAGTGTTTGTTTGTTTGTTTGAGAAACAGACAGGGCTACAGTAAACACTGATGTACAACACTGATGTTCTCCTAAAGTACTGAAGGAATTTTATCAAATGTGATCATGTATTAGAAAGAAATACAGTAGTTTAAAGCTATACAGGTCAAAGTTCTCAAGAGTTAATTAAGCCACTCGGTATTTTATTTGAAAGCAACGTATAAAGAGCAGCTGGCATTATAAATAATGTTGATGTATGAAATCCCATGGAAAAGTATCCACAAGTGAAGAATAACTCAGGAGTACTCACTCGGGGCTGTGTGCATGACCCCGCTCTGAGAGGGCACAGCGAGTCATAGTGGTACCCTCTCAGCTGTTCACGTGACCCCATCCCACTCAATCAACCATTGTGTGTGTGAGGAAGAGCATCGCACCAGGCCTTGCTCAGTGAAGCGGTGAGAAAGCAGGCCCTGTGGAGGCGAGGGTGACTGTTTTCTGCACGTTCAGGGGGCGTTGCTGGAATGCTGATGGCTCTAAATTATCCCTCTAAAAAGGGTCGAGCGCTAAAAGTTATACACACAGAGAGAGAGAGAGAGAGAGTTCCACACAGCCCTGCCTGGGGCCAAGGTCAGCTTTACTGCTCCAAAATAGCATTCAAATAAGGGGTTTGTCATGTCATGCATGTTCCCTGTGCTCGACAGTGCAGGATGAGGTCTAATATCCATGTTCCTTCATGTCTAATAGCACCAATTCATCCTGTAATAATGGTCACACAGCCTCGAGCTCTCGTATTCCTCCTGATGTTGCTTATTCATTAGCAGGCTTTCAAAAACTATGATCAGGTAATCAGGCTGCTGTCTGAAAGGTAGTGTGTTCTGTTCCAGTGGGCTGTGGCTTTGCTGTGCAGGATGTCCAGACTGATCATGAAACCATCCTGAAGATCAGAGCTGCAGGGCAAAGTGAGTACGTGCTGCTCACCACACAGAACATCATCACAACAACAATAAAGCTCACATTAAATTAATGTTAAAAGGAAATACGGATATACACAGTAAGGTGTGGGTACATTTTCTCATTCAATATTTATTTTTTTCAGTGTAAATGAATACTGGTCATCCAGATGATGACCTATGAGTGAACACACAAGGAATCATGTAGTAAACTTAAAAGTGATAAACAAACCAAAACATGTTGTAGATTTTACTTCAAAGTAGACACACAACTGATGTCTCAAACACATTAAGAGGCAAGAAATGCAAGTCATGAACTCTTAACAAGGCACAGCTGTTAACTGAAAGCCAGTTCAGGTGTATTTCTTCATAGTTTGGATGACTTTAAGTGTTAATTTAATAGACAATTTTAAAATAATGAAAATCCACTGAATGTCCAGAAGGTGTCCAAACATTTGACTGGTACTGTGTGTGATGTGTGCGTGTGTGTGTGTGTGTGTGTATGTGTATGTATATGTATATATATATATATATATATAAGTATGCATCTCTTGATTAGACTTATTGTAGAGCATAATTAACTTTATATTAATTACATTTTGGTTTTTAAATTTGATCCAGTTTTTCAAATGTCTTCATAATCCAATCATTGAGATGTAAACACACTAATTCAGACTGGTTTCACTTGATTAATTGTAGAAAAACCTACTTGCACAAATTTCTTCCAACAGTGGTGATGGATTTCTCCTGAGAACCTAATAATAATAATAATAATAATTTATTATTATTTATTATTTATTATTATTCATTTATTATTTATTATTATTCATTTATTATTTATTATTATTATTTATTATTATTATTTATTTGCTTTTTGTTTTCAAATATTTTCCTTCATTGGGAACACTGGAATTTGTTATTCTTACAGGATGACCCCATCATCCTATGAAAACTGATCAAAAATAGTTTTTTTTCAGGACATTGAGTGGCTCAGCGGACTAAGGAGCAGCCACTATGATCTAAGGATCGCAATTTTGAATCCCGATCATGCTGCTTGCCATTGACATCCGAGGCCTCAAAAGAGCAGAATTGTTGGGAGTGTTGGGAATAACGGCATTAAAAATAACGGTGTTACGTAACGACGTCATTTTGTCAGTAACGGGATAAAATAATTAATTACTTTTCCTGTCGTTATAACGCCGTTGACGTTA
>BRDA01057145.1:0-25232 GCA_036984385.1 Crenuchus spilurus
AGGTCATGTGGTCAGATGAGACCAAAATAGAGCTTTTTGGTACTCAGGTCCACTCGCCATGTTTGGAGGAAAAAGAATGCTGAGTTGCATCCCAAAAACAGCATACCTACTGTTAAGCATGGGGATGGAAACATCATGCTTTGGGGCTGTTTTTCTGCAAAGAGGACAGCATGACTGATCCATGTTAAGGGAAGAATGAACGGGGCCATGTATCATGAGACTGTAAGCCAAAACCTCCTTCCATCTGAAAGAGCATTGAACATGAAACGTGGCTGGGCCTTCCAGCATGAAAATGATCCCAAATACACTGCCCGGGCAGTGAAGGAGTGGCTCCGTAAAGGTCCTGGAGTGGCCTAGACAATTTGTGGAGGGAGCTGAAAGTGTTGCCCAGCAACAGCCCCAAAACATCACTGCTGTAGAGGAGATTTGCATGGAGGAATGAGCCAAAATACCAGCTACAGTGTGTGCAAACCTGGTGAAGACTTAGGAAATGTTTAACCTCTGTCATTGCCATGTTGCAAAATATTGAGTTGAACTTTTGTTATTGATCAAATACTTATTTTCCACCATAATTTAGAAATAAATTCTTTACAAATCCTACAATGTGATATCCTGGATTTTTTTTCTCATTTGTCTCTCATAGTTGAAGTGTATCTATGGTGAAAATTACAGACCTCTCTCATCTTTCTAAGTAGGAGAACTTGCACAATCAGTGGTTGACCAAATATATTTATTTTCCCACTGTATACATTTTTAAAAAGTGGTCATCAGAATTTTACTGTAATAAATGATACCATATGACCAACTATTACATTCTGTGAGAGGAAATTGCAGCCCCAAGAGGAAACCTAAAAATCCATCCAGATCTAGAAACCCAGCGCTGAGAGGCAAATGAGCTAACCACTACTGCAGAACATAGGTATTAGTACAAAAAAAACGTTAAAAAAAACGTTTTTAAGTTTTATTAAACACCTTTCTACTGCAAAAATAGGGAGCAGTGCAGTGGCTTGGTGGTTAGTATGTTTGACTCTCCACACTGAGGTCTTGGGTCTTGAGTACCCATATGGATGGAGATTCCATATTCTTCCCATGAAATTCCTCTCACAGTTAGTAACAGTAAGACACTTTGTGCCATTTCATTACATTGAAATTCTGACAACTACATATTAAAATGTACATGCTGTGAGCTTTTTTTACAGTGTATATCTGTTTCATTCACAGTAATGTATTGTAAACAAAACAGTTTATTTACGGTTGCATAAAAAAAGGCATACTGTAATGTCTTATATTTTGCATATATTTTACAGTAAAATTCTGGCAACGATAGTTGCCAGTATTTTACTGACATTTTTAATGTTCTTTTTCTTTACAACGCATGCTCTTAACTTCAGTAACCTTGAGAATGAAACCACTGAAAAACTGCCTTTCCAGAGCATCAGAGTGTGCCAAAAGACAGGACAGTCTGCCCATGCATAATCTTTGATATTTATAAGTTGGAAGCAGAGCTGGGTGAGAATTCATCAAAACATGACACTAAAACAGGTTCTCATGCTGTTCTTAATAAGGGCTGTGGCCTGCTTAAGACTTCCTGTTTAGTCTGACATATGACATCCATCTATGTGAACAGAAACATGGGTAGATGGATGTTCAATGTGTTCTTGGCAATAACACTAATTTGTGGTTTAGACAACACTAAGACATTGATTTCAACAGTATGTAAAAAGATAAACACGTAGACTTTGTTTAGAGAAATAAAAGCATTTCCAGTTATGTCACTAGAACAACGCATTATAATTACTCAAATACAGTCAGATAGAATAATCCCCTCTGTGTGAAATCTGGCTGGAAATTAGAAATTGTGTTAATGTTACTTACATTTACGATATTAGTGACTCTTAATATTACTAAAAAGGGAAAGTCCAGTTGTAGACTGACTGTACTTTGCATATAATAATACAGTACATGTATAACTTAGACTGTGTGTATGCATTACAAGAAGGTGATTTCATTTCTTTGGCTGAGGAGCCCCCTTGAGCTGAAACCATAATATTGCAATATAGTGTGTGTGTGCGTGTGTGTGTGTGTGTGTGTGTGTGTGTGTGTGTGCGTGTGTGCGTGCGTGTGTGTGTGTGTGTGTGTGTGTGTGTGTGTGTGTGTGAGTGTATAAGTTTGCACACCCCTGTTCATATGACATCATTTTTTTTATTTTCAAATCTTCAGAGAGCAAAGTTAAACTATACATTTTAGTGCACATTTTCATTTGACTCAATAAAACAATAGAATATTTAATTAGCCATAATTTTTTTTACATATTTTAGGTAATATTTTACATTAAGCAAATAAACTATAACTTAAAATTTGCATTAGTCTGTTCTTTGATGTTAAATTTGCTCAGAGAATATTATTAAAACATAACAATGGGTATCCAGAATTATAAAACCATATGATTATTAGATTTGTAGTTTTGTATGTGCACTTTTACATACACTCACCAACCACTTCATCAGGTACACACCTTCTATCTACACTCATTGTCCATTTGATCAGCTCCACTGATCATACAGGTGCACTTTGTAGTTCTACAATTACAGACTGTGGTCCATCTGTTTCTCTGTATACTTTGTTAGTCTTTTTTTTACCTGTTATTGAATAATCAGGACCCCCACATGAACACAACAGAGCAGGTATTATTTGGGTGATGGATCATCCTCCACATTGCAGTGATACTGATGTGGTGGTGTGTTAGTGTGTGCAGGGGCATAGCACCAATTCTGGGCTCCCTGATTATTAAATTATTAAATATTATTTCCTTTTTAAAAAAAAATTGCAGACTCCTCAAGTGCCCTCTCCCCACTTGGGGACCTTGTAACTCAGTCCTACTTTCCCCCACTACGAGTATATGTTGTGCTGCTACAAGTCACAGCAGAAAGTAACACAGTGCTGTGCACAGAGTCCACTCACTGCCCAAATAATACCACCACCCAAATAAAACCTTCTCTGTGATGGTCATATGGGGGTCCTAATAATTGAAGAACAGGATGAAAGGAGGCTAACAATCTCTACAGACAAAGAGAGTAACTACATTCTGTAATTGTAGAATTGTGAGATTCCTCACTTCTCAGCTGAGAAGAGGCAGCGGGGATGTAATGAACTCCACTGTGCTCCTTGCAGTGTAATGACACAGCAGTTAACCAAAGGAGTGTGACCTTGATGTCACCATGCAAATGAAGCAGTCAAATGTGTGAAAAGTCCTGAACTGAGGATCATTCCATTTACTAATCACAAAAGGTGACCCTTGCCATACCCTTGTAAAGTTCAGCTGCATACATGGAGTGGCAGGAGTACATATACTGAGTAACCGTAGTGAATGTGTGCATGAAAGGCTTGGTTTGTACCAGTTGGTGGCACTCTAGAACTGTAAAAGATCACAGGTGAGAAAGCAGCTCAAACTGCAGTACTGAAAAATGTCTGTCTGATGCAGCACAACAGCTTCTGATCATCTGTCATCTGCTATTAGTGTTGTATTAATCTGAGAGATAAGGGGTTAGGCTTATTATATGTTGCTGTGCATGTTTTTTATGTGGAAACTCATCTGCGCTCTTTCTCTCTTTGTCTGTTTATACCCACCCGCCGCCACCTCCTCTTCACAAACTCATCTACCAGTAGGACCATCATGAAACATTAACACCACTAATCCACCTCAAGTGAAATTCCCAGTGACTAACTATATTATGTTTACATTGTGTTTATCTGGACTGTTCTCCAGTTCTTTGATTCAGACCTGCCAAAAAGCTCTCAGGCATGTTCTAAGTGAACACCATGGATCGTAATCAATGTCAGTGTTCACATGATGACTAATATGCCACAAATACCAATCTACCAGAAACTAATAGCTTAGAGAAGACCACAGCAGATAATCAATAACTGAGGATAAACAACTTTGAAGAATCTGAAGAGACTTTGTTTGGGGAAATGGTAAATAGTGGCTTTGTTAACGCTCTCCCAATTCATCCATTATTAAAACATCCAGTGTTGTTATCTGTTATCAAAGGTGTAGGAATCTTTATTTCAAGAGCCTGTAGTAGTCATGGATGTCTACAGGATTCCTATTAGAGTTTTGTGATAAATATGTAATCGTACAACTTAGTATCAGTCGGTTGAGGAAAATTACACAGAAATGGAAATATTGTAGACTGTCATAGCAACATTTTCCAAAAATAACTTAGTTTTGTTGCAGACGCTGGCCCTAAGACACTTGTTTCAAACTTCTCCAGTCTTACTCTGAGGGTTGATGGTGTTCCCATTGGAGTCATTTTGGAGTCCCATATTAAGTCTCATACCTCCTTCCACCATTTGCGCAACATTGCATGCCTCTACCATCTGCTCAACAACACTGATGCTAAGACACATTGAATACTGTAACTCACTTTTAATGGTCTCCATGTTAAACTACTCAACCAGTTCATACAAAACTCAGCAGCCTGGCTTTTACAAAATGCACTGCACACATCACTCCCATCCTCCAGCAGCTTCACTGGTTACCAGTATCCTCCCATATCAAGTACTGACTTTTAAAGCTCTTCATGGTCCCGCTCATGTCTATCTTAGTGAGCTCCTTCAGTTATACTGACCCTCTTGCACCATCAGATCTTCTGGCGCTCATGTTCTTGTTGTCCTATATGCAAGACTATCAACAGTGGGCAGCAGGTCTTTCAGTGTTATACTGCTCTCAAACTTCGTAACTCTTTATCCCAAACTTTGTGACTGCTCTACCCTCTCTTCTTTCAAACTTAAACCTTCCTCTTTACTGCCTATGACTCTTCTTCCTCTATGAGCTTTTTCCCTCCTTTGTAAAGCAACTTTGGGTTTGTATTATTATTATTACTACTACTATTTTTATTATTATTATTATTACTATTTTTATTATTATTATTGTACTTGTTGTTGTTGTTTACATATCTACACTTGTAGATCTAGTTTACCCATACAATCATGTTTTTGGATACTGTCATGAAGGTAGTACCATGGTATTGCAATGGTAATACTATAGTAATGCAACTGTTACCTAAGTAATACTGCTAACATTATTTACTATAAATGTACTGTAGTACTACTGTTGTAGTGTTGTGGTACCATCATGATATAGTGTACATAAATGCATGATACACAGTAAATATGCCTGTGTTACATTTTGACACCCTCAGTGTTAATTTATCTTTAATAGTGTTGATTTAACACTGGCATACTTACTGTGTAGTTTTACATACCATAAAGCCATGGTGGTATCAGAGTTTACACACTTTAAACACTTTAAACACAGTTCTGTGTCAGTGGACTACGCGCTGTCCATTTACAGACAGTAGTAAATAATTGGCTCGTGTTTGAGCGCGTGACTCGGTCCGAAGCCTTCACGAGCGACCCCAACCGAAAAAAGTCACAAGACCGCGCATTGCGCGCGCGCTGCTCTGTAGCTGATCAGAGTCACTTCACAGCACAGAGCACGCGCGGGCCGCCACGAGCCGGAGCGTACGCTGGCCCGGGCGCGAGGAGCGCGCGGCACTGGAGAGGAGCTGGGTGGAGGAGGGTTTGTGGGGGGCGATGGGAGCTGACCAGAATACTGATACTGACACCACACGCACGTAGCACCTCCGCCACCTCGCACGCGCACCTTCATCACCATCATCATCATCATCATCAGTAGCAGCAGCAGCGGAGAGAACACCGACAGCACCGCAGCGGAGCGCCTCGCGCCACTTCCCTTCACACCGTCTCGCGCTCTTTGGCGCGCTTCTGCGGGCCGCATCGTCGCGCATGCGCGGCAACGTGGCGGCTGAAACCGCGGTGGACTAAGTTTTTTTTTGTTCAGTCTCTCCTTCCCTCTTACTCTCCCTCTGACTGTGGGTGTGCGCGCGCGACAGGAGCGATGGGGGCGAGCGGAGTCCGGTGGCGGGCGGGGGTCGCGTGCCTCCCGGTGTTGATGGCTTTGGCGCTCGGCCGCAGTCCGGTGGCGCACAGGTAAGGCGCGCCGCGCGGCTCTCTCACACACATACACCGCACGCGCTCCTGCCAACCATTCAGATTCAGCGCTCTGCTCTCCTCTCTTCTCTCCTCCAGCGGAAACGAGCCCAGCAACATGTCCTACGTCAAAGTCACCGTGGACAAACTGCTCAAAGGCTACGACATCCGACTCAGACCCGATTTTGGAGGTAATGTGGGGTTATGATGATGATGATGATGATGAGGCATGTTGTGTGTGTAAGATGTACGGATGTGTATCCTAAAGCTGCGGTTCTGCTCGTGCTGCAGGTCCTCCGGTGGACGTGGGAATGAGTATCGATATCTCCAGCATCGACATGGTGTCCGAGGTGAACATGGTGAGTAGCGATTTATTCACTTACAATTATGTTGAGTTCACATCTGCACTTCAGGTGGGAACAAACGATCTCTGTCAGATTTCACTCAACACCTGGAAGACTGCTGTGCACCTGAGTTTGAGTGAACTTAGAGATCTGCAACTTACTGCAGGTCACGTTCCATTACACACACACACACACACACACACACACACACACACACACACACACACAGCTCTTTTAGGTTTTTTTTAAGTTAATTTTGATGTTTCTTTGTGGGACCAGCAAAATGTCCCATTTCTACAGATTTTTGATTTGTATCATGATCAGGATATTTGGTTCATACACACACACATCCTATAATTTTTGGCAGAGCTGAGATTTACAACTTTGTAATTTTCTGCTTTAATGCAGAAGTACAATGATGCTTGAGTTTGTGAGCCCTTCAGAAGTTTCTTTATTTCTACATAAAAACAAACAAAAGGAGTTTTCTGAGGACCTCAGATGACAAGATGTTGATACTCATCAGACTGGTAAAGGTTACTAAGTCATCTCTAAAAAATTTTGGACTCATAAATGCACAGTCAGACTGACTACACACAAAGGAGATGTATAAATGGAGAAAATTCAAGAAATTAAAGATCATTATTTAATAAATAAATACCTCATCTCATCTGTGAAACGTGGTGGTAGTATCATGGTTTGGGCCTGTTTTGCTGCATCTGGGCAGGATGGGTAACTATCATTGATGAAACAATGTTGTCCAAATTATACCAGCAAATTCAAAAGGAAACTGAATATCAAAATAATGTCGGTATTGCAGAAAGACAACAACCCTAAGCACACAATTTGTTCTACCAAAGAATGGTTAAAGAAGAATAAATTTGATGTTTTGGAATGTCCAGAATTGACCTTAATACAATAGAAATGATGGACCTGAAGCAAGCAGTTCATGGATTTCTCCAAGTTGGAGTGCAGGACTGATCAACAATTACAGGAAATTGCACCTGTGCAATTATTGCTGCACAAGGGGGTCAAAAAAGATACTTAAAGCAAAAATTCACAGAAATTTGTTCACATACATGTACATGTAATGTTGGATAATTTTCCCTAATAAAGAAATTACCAAGTTCTTTTTATCTACTTTTAGGACTTGTGTAGCAATCTGATGAAGTTTTATGTAAAATGTATGCAGAAATATAGAACATTCTGTAGGGTTCACAAACTTTCAAACACACCTGTTTATATTTCATATAACAGCAACAGTTTATAAATCTGAGTGACAAAATTGTTATCATATAATATAATTTAATTCACGTTCAAATCAAAATATTTTTAATGCTTCTCTTTTTTCAGTGAAGCCTTCTGACTGTTGCCAAGAGACACATACACACACACACATACACTAAGAATTCACTTCTAATAGCAGATATGAGATAATGCTAAGTTAATGACTTGCTTGATGATTATGATGGTTTTGACTGCGTTGGTTTGGAGTCTATAATTGTGAGGGGGTGTTTAGAGGCTGGTTTTTATGTTTATGCTCCCATAACCTCAAAATAATTACTAATGGTGTGATTCCAATAATAATAATAATCATAATCATAATCATAATAATAACACATTTGATTCTCATAATAATCACAAAAAGAAAGTGTCAGGTCTCATCATCTCATCCAGCTCCATGCAGCTTTGAATTTAGTTTTTTTTAGCATTTCTTGCTATTTTATCTTTGCAATATTGTAACCTTTGCATTGTCACTGGTAAGTCATACGACACTTTTGACAGCATAAAGGATCATCCAGCTAAGACAGAGATCATTAATAATAAAAAACTAATGTAGCACTTTGTACTTGCAATAGTTATACAATTATAATACTATGGCTACTAGAATTTATATGAATATAAAATAGAGATTAATGTAATCCTGGAAAGATGGAT
Source organism: Crenuchus spilurus (assembly GCA_036984385.1). Taxonomy (NCBI): domain Eukaryota; kingdom Metazoa; phylum Chordata; class Actinopteri; order Characiformes; family Crenuchidae; genus Crenuchus; species Crenuchus spilurus. Next base: position 8,295 of record BRDA01057145.1, read on the forward strand.
AGACTAATTAATATGTATCTTCTCTGGCACTGAAGTGTTGCATGACTGACTGTAACTCCAGGTCTTGAGCTCAGTTAGCCACAGTTGAACTTTTGTTCTGACAAGGTGTCACATTTCCCATGCTGGAAAAGGTTTTTTAGTGAATTATGGATAGTGGCCTGAACAAAGCCATTTTCATGACAGGAGGTCATACATTAGTTATTTTTTGCAAGCAGGTACTGGCTTTGCAGGTAGGACACATGGAGATGAAACAGAAATGTAGCCATTAGAATGGATTCCGCAGGGATTGGATATTAAACTATGCAATACCGTTCAAAAGACAGGGCAGGAATTAACACATTTTCTTATATTTCAAGGCTAATTATTTTATAGAAACTGCATGCATATCTATGCAACTTTCTTCCAGCATCTACTTTTCATGAACATCTCAAATAAAAGTCAGATGAATGTAAATATTCAAATGTATCTTATAGATAGAGAAACAGTTGTAACAGACATAGAAGCAAGTTGTATGTCAACATGATATTAAATAGATGGACAGTACGCTAAATGCAACTAAAATGCAGTGTTTCTTGCATTTATATTGACTTTAATTTCATTGCAGGAAGATAATTCATGTTTTGCCTGGTCAGCTTAATTTCATTTGTTAATATGCATCCATTCATTAGTAACACATTCCAAAAGATAGCTGCGACAGGGGACAATAAGTGGCTAGTAATGAGATTTAAAAAAACTAAACAATTATATGATTTTAATCAGATGATGGTAACTGTTGATTGTAATACTTTGGTACAAAACAGCATTCACAAAAGGTTTTTGAGGAGTCTTTGACGAGCAAAGATGGGCAGAAGATGTGCAAAAAAAAATATTGAAATGTGCAAAAACAATATTCTTCAGAAAGATTGGAAGGTATTTGCATATTTCTCCATCTACAATGCATAATATAATGAAATGATTCATAGAATTTGGAAGAATTTTAGTGCATAAAGGGCAAGGTTTGTATTGATTTGATTTTGGGTTGTAAATATCATCCATCTTTATGAAAACAGAATATAGTAGTGTTTTACCACTAGGATAAATTATGTTTTAAGTCTTAAATAAGGAAGATTGGGTGTAGGTGTACAGCAATTTATGTTGCAAGTCTTAAGTAAAGGTGTATAAAAAGTGAAAGTAAAATTTATTGCCATTCAGACTCTACAACAGTGAATGTACAACTGAACAAAATTGCTTTTCTCCAGACTCTAATGTGCAAAATATGTCAGACACAGTACATTAGACTATACATATTAGACAACACATATCAGACATGAAATAGACATAAGAATAAACATGAAATTTGGAATATATTATTGGAATATAGTAGTTCAAAAGTCTGATAGTCTGTGGGTATAGACTCTTGGCGAGCCTATTTGTCTTGAAGGAAATGCTGTGGTATTGTTTGATTATCCCTTTTTGACTAGGGAGGTAGTGTTTTCTGACCAGGTCAAGTCTTCTGTGAGGTGAACTTGGTGCTTTTCACAGATTAGGCAGCATTGCCATGGAGTGTGAGGTGCTTGTGTACAGTGGCTTTCCTCCTGAAGTCAACAATGTTCTCCTTTGTCTTGTTGACATTCAGCGACAGGTTGTTTATTGTGACACCAAGCAGCAAGTTCATTGACTTCCTCTTTATAGGCTGAATTATCAGAGTTGGAGATGAGGCATACCACTGTTGTGTCATCTGCAAACTTGATGATGTGATTTAAACTGTATTTGGCACAGCAGTCATGGGTCATTAAGGTGAACAGCAGTGGGCTCAGAATACATACCAGGGGAACACCAAGGGGAAGATTCATGATAGTGGAGTTGTAGGAATTTTTTTCTTAAAGTCTGGGGTCTGTCTGTGAAGAAATCCAGTAGCCACTTGAAGAGTGGAGTGATAATTCCTAGTGAGTTGAGATTCTTTGTTAGGTGTTCAGGGATCACTGTGTTGTAAGCAGAGCTGAAGTCGATAAAGAGCAACCTCACATAACTTATTATTTTCTAGGTGAGTCAGGCTCCGGTGAAGGGCTTCTGCTATGGCATCATCATTGTAATGGTTAGGACGGTATGCAAACTGATGTGGGTTGGTGGTTGCAGGGAGTTTTGATGTGATGTGATTTTTTATCAGCTGTTCAAAGAACTTCATCATGATGGGTTTGAGTGTTATCAAGTGGTAGTCATTCAGTGTTGCTGCTGGTGACTTCTTGTGTAATAGTATGATAATGGTGGACTTGAAGGAAGTCGATGTGGTCTGTATTAGCATGACAGAGGTGATTTGAACAGCAAAGGTGTGGGTGTGGAATGGTCTTGAATGCCTTCTTGATGCTGCTGTAGACATAGTGTGTGTTCTTCTTTGGTTGAGAAGTCTACATGCTAGTAGTAATGTGGTAGCACTGTTCTCAAGATTGCCTGATTGAAGTTTCCAAGCAATGATATAAACCCAGTCTAGATTGGCATTTTGCATCACACTGATGGATTGATAAAGTGCAAATGGGCAGAAGAATAGATGGAAGTGCCGGTCGGTGTGGGTTCACCTTTAGCCTGGCGCTGATACCCACCTGTGTGCCGCCACTCCAACGTGTGTCAGTGTGATGATGTGTCATGACTATAAACTAGTCTAAGATTCGACTGTGTCAAACAAAATGCATTTAACATAAAAAGCACATCGCTATCAGGAATTAAATGAATCACATATTATAGATGTAAATGCCTCTGAAATAAACTTTGTACTCACTTGTTCCAGATCAAAGGCACTGTGCTGAAGTACAGAGCCAAAACAACAGAAAAAAATGTCACTGTCCAGTTATACAACAGCACAGTATGTTCAGTGTGGCTGACCATGGAGAAAAATAGACATGGTCCAAGAACAAAATGTCAGGTTTGATATGCCAATAAAGTAATTAGGACTTGGCTAAGACTGTAAAGTAAAAACAAATGTCTTGTTAGTGGAGATACCGCTGAGTTAGTGTTGCATTAATGTTGCATTCAGTAAAGTGTTGGGCAAATGAGAGGTTTGTCCACAAAATGAAGTCAATTTAATTTGACCAGAGCTTATGGTGCACTGCAACTTTCATCCAACCCTCTCTCTCTCTCTCTCTCTCTCTCTCTCTCTCTCTCTCTGTCTGTCTCTGTCTCTCTCTCTGTCTCTGTCTCTTTCTCTCTCTCTGTCTCTCTTTCTCTCTCTCTTTCTCTCTGTCTCTCTCTCTGTCTCTCTCTCTCTGTCTCTCTCTCTCTGTCTCTCTCTCTCTGTCTCTCTCTCTTTCTCTCTGTCTCTCTCTCTTTCTCTCTGTCTCTCTCTCTCTCTGTCTCTCCCTATCTCTCTCTCTCTCTCTCTCTTTCTCCCTCCCTCCCCCATCCTCTTTCCACAAACATAAAGGTGTATAAATTTAACATTTGATCATGACAGTTCCTTTTTGTGCAGATTTTTAAAAACTATTTCTATGAATAATTAAAAATGGACATAAGAAGAGACCATCTGAGAAATAATATATAATATAAATAATATATCAGCCCAATGTGGGGTGTGAAAATTGAAATGATCCCAGTTGTCATCAGAGCACAAGCACTTTTGAAGAAAGGGCTGGATATTGACCAGATACTAAGAAAGATCATCCACAACATCCTGTGAGGATATATCCTAAAGAAAATCCTTTGTGCAGCTCACATGCTCTGTAGCATGCTGACCATCAATTAGTATGTCAGTCCTCCTCTAGTGCCCTTTGTCTGGATCTAGTTACAAAATACATAAATGATATAAAGTGTATTATAAAAATAACTGAACTGAAAGTATTTTACTCACTCAAATGGATAGTTATGTCATTGAAAAATGTCAGCTATATATCTTGTATTTGATTGTTGCTTTGAGTTTATTTGCAATCTCTGTCTTGCCACTTCTCTGAATTTGCCTCACGGGTTTTAATAGTGATGTATGCAACTTGTAGTTGGCAGCTGTAGTCTTGAAGTTAGAGAACTGGTCCTGTGACCAGAAAAGGTGTTGGTTCGATCATGTGATGTGACAGGAAGTCCTTGCACAAGGCACCTAACCCCCAACTACTTCCTGAGTGCTGTGGATAAGGCTGTCCACTGCACCAGGCAAGTGTGCTCATTGGCCTATAGTGTGTTCACTAGTGTGTGTGAAAGTGTGTTTCACTGCACAGATGGGTTAAAAGCAGAGGTCAAACTCTTTTATGTGCAAGCACATTGGTCAATGAGTGTGCACATTTACTTACACTGTGGTGCACAAGCTCTTCTCACAGACTGCCTCAAAGGCTCCAGCATTGATCATGATTGTATACTGCTTGCTTCTGCCATTTGTTATTCTTTGTACAAAGCCTGTGTTAGATGTAGGACTGTAGGGTAGGACAGGCATGACACTCAGGTTTGTAGTAAATTTTGAGAGCTGCTATAGAAGAATACTTTGACCCTCTCCTTCCACATCAGAGCAAGTACCTTGTGTTTGATTTGTTTTTGCCACTTTTCTGTTTGTGCTCTCTGCATCTCCACACACTCTTTTCTGTAGCTCACATCTCTAGAAGTTGATTGCAGTGTCTGAAGACTGATAGGCCTGGAGAGATGAAGTCATGGGTAAGAGTACTGCAGTGCAGAATTTGATAAGTATTTGCATGGTTGCTACCTTGAGTTTTAGTGTGTGTCAGGGTGCTCTGTAAAGAAGTTGAGGTGCTGGAGTGATGATTTTAAGCTGTTGTCATGGGCAACAGCTGCTTCTAATAATAGTCTTTGAGGGAGGCATTTGTCCTAAGTGAACCTGAGGCACACCCATTCTTCCTCTCTCTCTTTTACTCCCTCTTAGACTCTAGGTCTCTCAACCTTTGCTCATTTATCCTGCTCTTGTTTATTCTTTCTTGCTCTTGTTTTTAAACAGCATAGACACAAGATATCCCTTTTGCACTCCCAGATACACTTCATTATGCACAGATCGTGTTTTCTGGTGCTTTAACAGTAAACATTGGCTTTCCATTATATGTCCATTTGTATTGTTATGATACCATTATTGCCTCAAATATTTCAAGGCTTTAACTGTGTAAGGGTGAATTGTATCCCCAAAGTTTGCTTATACAATACAGTAATGTGCTTTATTATCATGTATTGCTAAGTGAGAGCAGACAAACGTTGTAGATAATGTAAAAACAATCTTTACTGAGAGGATTAGACTCAGGCTGCATCAGCGTACCCTTGTGGAGATGTCTCAGGGCCAGCAGGGGGCGTGACATTTATCCTACTTCAGCATGTAGTAATGATTTGATGACATCATCATCAAAAAGGTAAACTGTAATATTTTATATTCATATCATGTAACATGACATTTCAAGCCTTCTTTGTTTGACTGTTGATCAGTATGACTTAGTATGACTTCATGAAGACCAGAAATCTGGAATCTCTAATTATTAGAATACTTCATTTAAAGTTTGATTAAATTATTGTTCAAACAGTATCAACGTAAAAACACAAAAAAGAGACTTGACATCTTACATTATGTGTAATGAGTATAAAATATGACAGTTTAAGTTTTTGAATTAAATTATGAACACAAATGAACTTTTCATGATTTTCTATTTTTTGGAGATGCACTCAAATAATGGAACCCAACATTATGGTATTACAGTGAAAAACATTCAAAATACATGAAGCATGCACTTTTATGACATCACAATCAATAACAGTCTTAATACATGATGTTTGAACTATTATAATGTCACAATTGACGAGTAACATTTCAATCTGTAATTTGTAAACACCGTGTATGCATTTATGTGCATAATCCGATAGTTGCACAATATCAGACTTTGTCAGTAATCTGATCAATGTGTTTGCATGTAACTGAGTAATGAGGTAATGGGAAATTCCAGGTATCCATGAGTGTGACAGCAATTGGAGTTCAGCTTGGTAACCACTCAATAAATTCCCAGAATAAAAAACGATTTAAACATCATGTGAAACCCAAACTTTGTGCTGCAAATTTTTTAGCCACTTTACCTGAAAATATCAGCATACATTATCAACATACTCCAAAAGTGTTTTGCATCTAGTATGCGCTTTGTTAAACAATGCTTTATCCAGGTAAGGGTATACATGTATCTGATTGCTCTGCTAAAATCCAGCTCTCTTTATCAGATTTCTTAATCAGCTTTCATGACCTTTTCCAATCTAAAATCAGAGTATGTTGTTTACCTGACCAAATGAATGATCAGATAACTGCAGAAATCCAATTAAATCCGATTATTAATTGCACTTACTGGCTCCCATTTTGTCAACTTATCTTTTTATTATTATTATATTTTTATCTCATTTAGCATTTCGTTCAAGTCATTTGTTGCAGCACATTGCAACAGTGAATTATTTTACACACACTGACTGTATGTCTTGGGACGTGTCCAAAACTCAGAAAGTTTTCAGAAAGTTTCCCCAAGGTGTACTCTGAAGTGCTAGCATAAGCATCTTCTTACACTGCAAACCAGTCTGGACTGTGTGTGTGTGTGTGTGTGTGTGTGTGTGTGTGTGTGTGTGTGTGTGTGTGTGTGTGTGGGTGTGTGTGTGTGTGTGTGTGTGTATGCGTGTGTATGTGTGTGTATGCGTGTGTATGTTATGTGAGAGGAATCTTAACCAAAGAATTGCAGCACAGATAAGGTGAATGAGGAGAGAGTGCTAGGGCTGTCCTCTCAGGAGGGCAGCAGGAGCACTCAACTGACACATTTCAAGTGTATTTAGAAACTCCCCCCTTGGGCCATGCTAAGAGACCTGGATGGATGACACAAATTATCTCCATGATCTCCATTCATTTTTAAACTTTTTTTGTGGGTGTATATTGAATATTTTCACATGGGATAGTGGCAAAGGGGAACACTATCACAGTGCAGAGATGCTGATTAGGGCAAAAGTTTTTTTTTTTTTCTGCAAATTATATATAGTGGCTCAGCATTCTGACAAAACAATACAATTATATGTAGAGCAATTTCCACACCTGCACATAGAGCGCATACACGGTACAAGTGAGACAGCACTGGACTAGTAGCTAGTACACATTTAAATTGTGTTTCATATACTCCTGAAAACTGCTTTAGATTTTCTGTTTAGTCATGCGTATTTGCATTTGATTGTGTCTGAAAGCATGAAAACATGGTTCTAATCTGAATTTATGTAAATTTAATTTCTATAACATTCATACACAGGGCAGAAAAATATCAAATAAGTGGGAAAATCAGCTTTGATGGATTGTCTGGAATGTAAATTAAATGCCATAGAACCAATGAGTGCCAATCTCAATGAGCTACCATTTCTCTCTTTCTTTATGCGCCATTGCATTTCTCACACTAATAAGACACAGATGAGACTACCTGATATATGCATATACATGTCTGAGCAGACAGGTTTTCCCATTAAGATATAAAATGTCATGAGACAACTATGAATTAGCATGTCTTCTGATTATGACTGTAATTGCTTCATAGACCATGATGCACAGGGAAGTCTTTATGGGGAAATCACCAGAATATTTCAACACAACATAATTAGTATCTGTGTTCTGCCCAAAGTTTCATGTGCCTGATCAGGAAAACCAAGACTGTGTTAAATGGCAAAATCAATCTAAAGTATAAATAACTCAACATGTGTACATTTGTGAACTTCAGGAGATTTCAAATCAACTCAAATTTAATCAAATCAAAGTTTGTCACATACACAATCATACATGGAAAGAATGGCAGTGAAATGCGTTGATGACTGCTTGCTTCACATTGGAAAAAGAAGGGGTGGAGAAGACATGTGAACCATGGAAATGGAAAGAGAGAGTAATATAAAATAAAGATAAAACAAGACAATAAGAAGTAAATGAGAATAAAGAAGAGACATAGAAGAAGCAAAAATATTCTTGAAAGATTCTTGTGCAAAAATATACAGATAATATGCAAAATAGAGTGAGACTGGCTGCCATCATGACTGCTCCGACCTCACCTTTTTATCTAATTTCTTACTTATTTTTCACTCTTTCTTTTAAATTTCTCTTATGGCTTGCATTAGCCATGATAGAAACACCCTTGTTAATATTAATCTACAATCCACTCACCATTCATTGCTTTTAACTATCATAGCAGGATTCTGAGAGGAAACAAAAGGTGCACAGAATAACAGTGGCCCAGAGGAAAACGAGTCAGCATCAGGAACAGGCTGCAGGCTAAGACACTGAGCACCCCTACCTAGCATCCTGCTAGCCAACATCCAGTCTCTGGAGAACAAACTTGATGACCTCCGGGCCAGGATAAAGTTCTAGAGAGACATCAGGGAATGCAATCTTCACCAAATCATGAGTCCAGAGGTACAGAGCCACACCATCCAGCCAGGCAAGTTCTTTTTGGTGTTCTGCATTTGGGGAAAAGATGGTGTCTGTGTAATGGCAAACATTAGCTGGTGTAACAACAACAGTGTTACGACCTTGGCACATTCCTGCACACCGAATCTGGAGCTTCACACGCTCAAGTTTAGTCCTTTCTACCTTCCTCGGGAGCTTACTTCAGTCACTGTCATCACCATTTATATTCCACCGCAGGCAAATACAGACACAGCACCATGTGAGCTTCATGATGTTCTCACACAGCTCCAGACACAACATTGGGATGCTGTGCTCATTGTTTTGGTAGACTTTAACAGTGCCAACCTCAAACATTGGATCATTGCTACACTTTGATCAAAGACAGTTATAAGGCTCTGTCTTCTCTCCTGGAGACCCATAGGTGGCTGCCCTACAGGATGCTCTGGATAACACAAACTGGGACATATTCCGCTACAGCTCTCATGATGTCAGTGTGCTTACAGAAGCGGTTGTAAAATTTGTTGTGAAGATTGTAGGCAGCATGATTCCTTGAACTATCATCAGGAAGTTCTCCAACCAGAAGCTGTGAGTGAATAAATCCATACGCGATGCTGTGAAATCTCACACTGCTGCCTATAATGTGGGGCTAAATGACTCTACAGAAGGAAGCTAGGGCAACACTTCCAACAGAGAGGCTCTAGAGCCCTGTGGCAAAGGCTGAGAGGGACATTCTCAAAGCCTGTGCAGACCAGCTAGCCCCTTTATTCACTACAATCTTCAACCTATGTCTGTCATTGGGTGTTGTACTAACTTGCTTTAAACAATCTGTCATTGTTCCTGTACCAAAGAAACTCTAGCCAGCCTGCCTTAATAACTACCGCCCTGTAGCCCTCACATCAGTTGTGATGAAGTGCTTTCAGAAATTAGTCAGAGACTTTGTCACATTTTTCATAGACCCACTACAATTTGCATACTGGCACAACTGCTCTACAGATCATGTCATCACAGACCTGTTCAACAGAACACTGACACATTTTAATGCTGGGAGGGAGGGGTATGTGAAAATGCTGTTTGATGACTACAGCTTCGCATTTAACACAATTGTTCCCTCAAACTCAACTCCAAGTTGGTAGATTTGGGAATTTATCCATCCCTGTGTCACTGGATCTCCAACTTCTTGATGGACAGACTACAAGCAGTGTGGTAGGCATATATGTCTTTCCCATCATCACCCTTAGCACTGGAGACCCCAGGGATGTGTCTTAAGACCCCTTTTGTACTCCCTGTACACTCATGGCTTCATGGCCACTTCCAGCCCTAACAAAATCATCAAGTTTACTGACAACACCATTGTGGTAGGTCTGATCTCCAACAACAATGAGAGGGCCTACCTGGAGGAGATTAAACACAGTGGAAAGATTAAACAGTACACATTTCACAGAGAGTGACCAACAAGAGTACACATTTCACAGGTCCTGTCAGGGTCCTACCACTTCAACTCTGTGATGAAGAAGGCCTGTCAGCATCTCTACCACCTCAGATGCTTCAGGAACTTCAGGCTGTGCTCCAAGATACTGCAGAACTTCTACAGCTGCACCATAGAAAACATCCTCATGGTGAATATTGTAGCCTATGTTGGGAACAGCATTAATTAAGCAGGAGAGATGGACCCTCCAGAGAATGGGAGAATGTGTTCAGCTGAGCACATCATTCAGACTGACAGAGCTCTCTGACCTGCAGTCTATCTACTACAAGCAGTGCTGGACTAAAGCCAGGTAGATTGTGAAGGACCTCAGCCATCCCAATAATGGACTCTTCTCTTTGCTGCAATCAGGGATTTTTTTGTCCAAGCCACTTGGCCCCTAAACCAGAACTGTCATTAGAAAGCACACACACACACACACACACACACACACACACACACACATATGCACATCCTCATATTTTTCCCAAGCTGAACTCTATTAGACCACTTTTGCACATTACTTCATGCCTTTTTGCACATCTTTTTGCACAACATTATGTTGCACTCCAACTTGCACATTTTGCACCTCAAACTTTATAATAGATGTGGACACATTTTAGAACACATTGCAGCTCCTTACATCCTTGATCTTTGGATGATGCACTCAGCTGAACACACCTCATTCTGAAGAGACTGTGTGTCCTGGATTTTGCTGTTCCCAACCCAGGCCATGATGTTCCCTGAGAGGATGCTGTTCATGGTGCAGGTGTAGAAGTTCTGCAGTATCTTGCAGGGCAGCCTGAAGTCCATTAAGCATCTAAGGTAGTAGAGATTAATACGGGCCTTCTTTGCCAAGAAGCTGGTGTGGTTATGACGAGGAGAGTTCCTGTGAGATGTGTACACCAAGGTACCTGAAACTAGCCACTCTTTCCACCAAGGTCTTGGTGGTGGCTGCAGAGTGGTAGACCTTCACCTTCTTCCTGCTGTAGTCCACTATCATCTCCTTTATCATGCTGATGTTGAGAAGGAGATTATTTCCCTGGCACAAGTCCTCCAGTTCTTTAACACTAGAATTCCCAAATCGACGAAAAGTTTCGTCATGAAAAAGGCCATCTTCTTGCTCTCTTCCCCCGCACTGGAATGTGAGCCATTAACACCTCACTTCTCTGCTGGTTGTCATGCAAAACAAGCGCATCTTCACACACTGTGTCTCACACAGACTCTCAGTCAGAGTTTTACTGAGTGCAAATTAGGCTTGGGCGGTATAACGTTATTTTGTTATACCGCGGTATTTACATATGGTGACGGTATCTAAAAGTTATGACGGTATTAGTCACATGAGGTAATGTGGCACATTTCAAAAAGAAGTATTAAAACTGCGACTTAACACATCAGCAAAATACAGCGCCAGTTTCACAGAAACACACACACACACACACACACACTTGATACTTTTATTTAAAAACTAAACAAGTAATTGTTTATTTCAGTCTCTTGTAAAGTCCTGTGTCTGTGTGTGTATCTGCGCGCACGCTGCGATTCCCGCTCTGGTGATCATATTAAAGTTAAGGCAAAGTAAAAAAAAAATTGGTGATCATCCTTTTTCACCAAAAATGTTGGGTCGGGGGAGGTGTGTTTTTTTTTTTTTAGATTGATGGTAGAAAAGTATGTATGCGAATATTAAAATGATTTTGAAAACTTAAATAAACCATGTTAAACATAGATCATGTTCTTCTTGAGTGATTTACAAATTCAAACGATGTTCGTCCTATTGATACACTAATTACATTACAAACTGTCCAGGGCAAAGTGAGGGAAGCCAGTTTCACAGAAAGACACTCAGAATACTATAATATATTTTAAAATCAAACGAAGAACACAGAGAAAATGTATTTATTTATTCATTTTAGATAGTTTTTTTATGCATTGGCATCTTCAGGGCAAAGCCACGAAAATAATCGTCAACAAAACACAGCGCCAGTTTCACAGAAAGACACACACGCACACAAACTTGATACTTCTACTTCAAAACTAAACAAGTAATTGTTTATTTCGGTCTCTGGTAAAGTTATTCTGTCTTATTTATACAACCGGGCCTCTCCGTCTCCTTCTCTGTGTGTGAGTCTGTGTGCACGCTGCGATAATAATTATTATAATATATTAGCTAGTTTCCGTGTCTACATAAAGCAAAAATTATCCATTGTATTTTATTTCGTTAGATAACAGGGAAATGAAATGAATTATAGAAGAGCTCAAAGAAAGAATGTGCAGTGTGTGTGTTATTGTGTTATATATTTTTATTGATTATTATAAATAAATGTATAATAAACTATATTTCGTTTCATTTCCCTGTTATCTAACGAAATAAAATACAATGGATAATTTTTGCTTTATGTAGACACTAAAATGAACTGTAATATATTATAATAATTATTATTAACAGTCAGGGACAGGTTGAAGATTTCAGTGAAACCAGGAGCAAGCTGGTCTGCACAGGCTTTGAGGACATGACCACTGAACCTGTCTGGCCTTTTGGCTTTTCTGGTATTCGCTGTCTTGAACACTTTTTCGATGTCTCTCACCTTATTTTGACATGATGGTGAGGGGACACTGACCCTTGGAAATCACCACACTGTTAGTGCCATTAGCACCCTGTAGCATTGTTAGTGCTATTAACACAATATGCACTGGCAGTAGTGGCTTCAAAACTAGCAAAAAATGAGTTTAGTGATGCCAGAGAAGCATCCGCACTCACCAGTTTGGATGATGGGCTCTCATCGGCTTTAGTCTATTCCACAGGGTTCTGTATCCACCTTGTTGGAATTATGAATCCAGTCTTGCCCCATATCACTAATTTATCTTTTTCACCACACTGCACACCCAGTAGGACACCACTTTCTATCTGTGCATGTTCCCACTGACAAGCCCTACACTGTAGGCAGTGGTGCGAGCCTTCAGAGCTTCACAGATAGAACTGTCCTCCCACGACTTCTGGTTGGGAAATGCTTTGATTGTTGGTTTTTTTAAGCATATCATCAAGATGTTTCCCCATGACCGCTTCTATAAACACATTGATGTCATCCGAGCTATGTTGAAACATGGCCCAATCAACATCCTCAGGAGCATCTTGCAGCCTGGTCACTGTTTGTTCACATTGTCACCTCCTTCCTCACTTGCAGGTATTGATTAGGTCTTTGTTTATATTTTGGCAAGAATAAAATTGCAGTATGCTCAGACTTCCAAACTCTGGATGAGGTTGTGCCTTGTAACTGTCCTTGTATGTCATACAGCATTGGTCCAGTTTCTGTGTCTCCTGGTGGGGCAGGGGACAGGCTGGTAGAAATTGGGAACTGCATTCACAAAGGAGGTAGAATGGACAAAGCTTCAGTGCGACTACTTTCAGGTGCAGCGTGCAGTAGTGAGCGAGAGGCACAACACTGGCATTATTGCACCAGCTGCTGTTTACCACCACGCAGCCTCTTTGCTGTTCACCCCACTGCCTCTTTGCTTCCCCTACACTGCTGTCCTGTTCATGTGGTGGACAGAGAAGGACTCGGCTGACTGGATGACAAGAGCATTCTTATTGTACTTAATGTGTGCCATTTAGATGGAGAAAAATAGGTTTATGAAGGAAAAAAAGTTAAATTTAAGATTAAAATTAAGTTGTGAACGGGAGCAGTCATGACGACAGCCAACCTACTTACTGTCTCTGGAAGAAGAACCCATTGTGATATATATATATATTTAATGGTTTGTGTATTGTTCTGTAGGGGGTTCCTTTTTTGCTTTTCAGGGAGTGAATGCTACAGTCATTCTACATCCTATGCTGGCTTGCATTGTGGATGTGGTCTGTCCAACAGTGTGTTAATCACCATCATGCAGTGTTTATAACAGTACCTGTTTCCCCATCAAAGCAGAGCCCGTATATACTCACTGTGATATGATATCTCCTCTACATACTGTATGAGATCCATATTGTTCTAAACCTGGATTAAGATCCGAATGTGTTCAGAGAGAAGTTTTAGAAATGTGTTTTCATGAAAATAGTTTGAGCTATTTGGCTGGTTATTGAATTCCACCCTTTGATAGCAGCATAAGCCTTCAGTTCCAGATGGCTGGCTGACCGCACCTGTATATTGACTATATTGTGACTGTGGTCAGATCAGATCCTTAAAACAAACTTTTTAAACTTTTGTTGTCAAATGAAAGTGTCCAAGAATAAGACGTGTTACTGAACATGCTGAGTAACATTAGAAGTCAGGAATGTTTATCCTGTTATGAAGTTGCCATTTTGAAAAGTTGGTTTTGTTATGGGAACATGTCCTTTTGTTATGTCCTTTTTTCTTATTGGCTGTGGCCACAAGGTACTGAAAATTCTGTCCGTGTTTTGATTGACTGGTCTTATGTTTTTGTGTTTTACAGGACTACACCATCACCATGTACTTCCAGCAGTCGTGGCGGGATAAACGTCTGTCCTACACAGGGATTCCCCTCAACCTGACTCTAGATAATCGTGTAGCCGATCAGCTCTGGGTCCCCGACACTTACTTCATAAATGACAAGAAGTCCTTTGTTCATGGGGTCACTGTCAAGAACCGCATGATTCGCTTGCATCCAGATGGAACTGTGCTCTATGGACTCAGGTCAGTTTGTGTATTGTAAGATTTTTGGTGTTTGATGAAGTCAGGAATTTCTCTTCTCCATCAGAAGAGAATAAAGTTGGTGCAGAAATCAGGCTGAGAGAAACTCCTAAGGAAAGGTTTGTCGTTGTCAGTAGAATTCGTCTGGTGTGGACCTGTGCATGGCCATACCAAGCTGGACTGCCCAATATGATTTGAAGATGAGTTTTTAAGGGCTACAACTGATGTCTCGGGTGTTGTCAGTTTAGCCAATAGAAACAAGTTATTTCTGCAGCTGACATAGCGGGTCCAATTGATTGTTTAAAATTAATCTCACGTCATCTGAATGGCTAGAGATTAACCAGGGTTCCATGCTTATCTTGGAGGCCCAAAAAAATAGACTCAGTTGTGTGTATATCAGAATTAACATGGAATATAAAGTGTTCTTAATTATTTGGGCTATGAGTGTAAGCTAAGAAGTGTGTCTGTGTGTGTGTGTATGTGTGTGTGTGTGTGTGTGTGTGTATATGTGAGTGTGTTATCTGTATTTATAAAATCTTGGAGACTGTGAGACTATGTGTGAAAGAGAGAGCTCTGTGTTTTTACATTCCTGGAAATAACAGGCTGGTCAACGTTTGGTGAGACTGAGAGAGCTAGTGAAGACAGGAAAATTACCATCATAAGCTTAAAGTTCTGAAATATGATTATCTATTGGTTGTATAACTAAATGTTATATTAAACTAAATGAGTCTATTAACTACATACACAGAGTTATATATATTTTTATGTAAGTTGAAAATCAGAATAAAACAAGAAATTGTGGTGAACATGTACCTCAAAAAGCTTTCGGTCTGCTCATAGTGGATGTGCACTTATACAGGGGTACTGTATGTCTCCTAGGCATTTGTTTTCAGATGTAATTAGTTGTGCCAGTCTCTCTTGTGTGTATGTGTGTCAGGACTTTGCTAGCTGTTCTAGTGTTGCTTTTTTGGAGTTTAAAGTCCAGAGAGGAATGAATGTCCTGCGTGAGTCAGTTTGTAAAGCTCCTATTTCCTGATGAAGGATGAGGCTGCCATTGCCCTACTTAAGCAAGCCCTCTGTGCTCAGTATTGTTCTCCATCCATGTCTGACACCTCATCCAACCAGGTGAACTTGGTTTTGTATGTATTGTAATTTATTGCATCAAAAAATCTAATTAAACCAAGGATAGGGAGTGAAAATGTTTGTCTAGTATTTTATATGTTATAGGAGGAGATATTTCAGCTTCCATTTATTCAAATTTATATAAAAAATGCCTTGTATATATCTGTCAAACCACCAGGTCTGAGCAAATGGATGTGTGCACAAGTAGAAGTTCACACTTATTTAATGTCTAATGACTAATGTATAATGATTGTAATTACAAAGAGCTGAAAATGCATTTTTGTTTCACTAAAATTTAGGTTTTGGCAAAGATACATGTACAAAAGATACAAAAATACACCTTCAGAGAAGAGCTTCATGGGTAAAGCATAGCACACAAGTGACTGCAGAAGCCACTGTGGCTACCTGATTAGCATTTCTTACTTGATTTGGCTTCACTGGGCACCACTTTCACACATGCACTACACTACATACACTAGATTACTGCTGTGTCTTCAAAAATGAGAATATTGTGAAAACATTTATTTGTATTCATAATTTAATTCAAAAATGTAAATTGTAATATATTTGAAGTTCATTACATGTAAAGAGACATATTTCAAGTCTTTTTTATGGTGATACTGTGTAATACTAATATTTTGTGATTTTGATTTTCGTGAGCTATAAGCCATACTGATCAACAGTAAAATAATAAAGGCTGGAAATGTAATTTTGTGTAATGAATATGAAATGAAAGTTTACCTTTCTGAATTAAAATGAAAAAATAAAAGCTTTCACAATATTCACTTTTTACATGCAATATTATGATTTACAATGTCTGGTATCATACATGCTTCTCTTTTTACGACATTGCATCAGATCCTTGAATTAGCTGAGAGCTAATATGTTAATGTTAATATTAAACTATAAACATGAGACTACCATACATATCACTATCCATTACAAAACAATATCCATAAGTAACCATGCAGAAACAGCTGTATAAGTACTTGTTTATCCCATAAGAAAATGCTAAATTGTGCTAGTGCTCAGCATAACGCTAAAAATGGTTTTAATCTTTCTCAGTTTAAAACTGCTTAGTTGTAAGGTTATTTCTAATTATGCTTGAAAGCCATTTAGATTAGAGAACATGCAGACCAAAATCTGCTCAGTGTTGCTATCATTTTGGTTTAGCATGAGAGTGTGTTGATATCTGAATCTCAAAGAGCTCTCTTCTCCCTATATAATATACTGCATAGGTCATGTAACTGTGTGGTATTACATTACATTACATTGCATTTAGCGGACGCTTTTATCCAAAGCGGCTTACAATAGTGGGAAAGTACAAATGCGAAAAATACTAGAGTTAAATAATTAACATTTGGATATCG
>BRDA01057152.1:5880-16113 GCA_036984385.1 Crenuchus spilurus
CACACACACACTCTCTCTCTCTCTCTCTCTCTCCACACACACACACACACACAGTCTTTCTCTCTCTCTCTCTCTCTCTCTCTCTCACACACACACACACACACACACACACACAGACACAGAGAGACAAAGTCTTACACACACACACAAAATCTCTCTCTCTCACACACACACACAGTCTCTCTCATACACACACAGAGACACACACACAGACACAGACACACACACTCACACAAAGTCTCTCTCTCACACACACACACAGGGACACACACACAGACACAGACACACACACACTCACACAAAGTCTCTCTCTCTCTCTCACACACACACACAGAGACACAGACACAGACACACACACTCACACAAAGTCTCTCTCTCTCTCTCACACACACACACACACACACACACACACACACACACACACACACACACACACACACACACACACACAAAAAATGTACGCCTGACTGTTAAATGATAAAACTGTGATTACACACTGATTTAAGTGATAGAAGTCAATGTGTGCCATGACTAGTGCAGGTAGTGATCTCAGCTCATCTCAGGAACCCCCGGCCTCTGGGCTTGTGCACTTTATTTCATGACTTTCAGTCTGCAACAGCAAGCAGGCTGTGAAATGGTCCCCACGGCGCAGCTCCGTGCTGAGACCCACCTGACCTGAATGAGTAATCTGAGAGCTGCTCTCATTACTATGATACACATGGAGCTGCAGCTCTTGGCCTCTACAGCTGTGACTCTTTACTACAGCAGTGTTTACAACAGCGGTCTGCAGAGATGTGGATGTGGGCATTTTGCTCACATGCCGGTGGAGAGGCCATTTTTGATACTTTACAAATGCTTCATTTAACTGTCAATTAGAGTCAATTTAAAGCCCAGTCACATTAAACTGACCTTAAACCTAAACTCTAAACCTAACCTTAACCCACAACACACACCTAAAACTAAATCTGCCCCTAAATCTAATCCTCAAAAGGCGTCATAAGTGTGTAATATGGCCAGAAAGCAGTGCTAACATCTGCAAATCACTTAAAGTCATTTAAAGTAACACTGTGTAAAGTCGCTTATCTACAGTCGCTTTAACAGAGCAGTAAGACGACTTTAAAACAAACAATGTATTATTTTTCCTCACATGAGATGAAGAATCAAACTGCATGATTCAGTGTATTCAGCTCCATAGAGTGGGTCCCCCTCATGGGGGCAGCCATGTTTAAAATAGGTTTAATACAGGATCTCTGACACTTCCAGGCCACTAGGTGTCAGTAAAATGTCATTGTGCAGTATAAACATTTTCTCAGAGTAAAGCTTTGACATTAGAGGCCGTATCCAACCATTATATATAAAAGTGCACTATAAATGTTGTCTAAATATTATTCATAAAACTTATACACAACAGGCTGTTAAAGACGATACATTCATGATTAAAAAGCCCTTTGCCAAGGTCTCGGGTCCACTGTGAGACACCTGCAGGCCTGGACGTTTGCCCATCCTGGTCTGGACTGCAGCTATTCAATCTAAATGTAATATAAAAATGACTGCAGGTGACATTGACTGGCCACAATACAACAAGCCAAGACATTAAAACTTTATCACCTTGAATGTAGTGTCAGACATTTGTGCTATTCATCAGTGATGGCAGTAACGCGTTACTCTAATTTTACCATTTTTCCAGTAACGAGTAATCTAACGCGTTATTATTTCCAATCAAGTAATCAGATTAAAGTTACTCACCTAAGACACGGTGCGTTACTATTTTATTATCATTTCTCTTTTTACAATATATATATATATAAAACATTACTGTACATCTCATTAATTATAAGTCTGTAAACAGGGGTCAGTAAGTGATGTAAGAGAACATGAGAAGATAACTATACAACTATTACACTGAACTAACACAAAACACTCAAATAACAGAATTATCCACAACAAAACACAACAGTCCCTAATTATGCAAGACCTGCGTGGGATTCTGGGAAGTGACGTCACTGACTCTGTGGCCTCGGTTAAGCTGACACTACAATATTTTTACTTTCTTCTTGCGATTTTACTTCTTCTTCTTCCACTGAAGGGAAGGGTTATCAAACAAAAACACTGGCTATGGTTTCCACAGCCTTAGACTCCGTGCAAACTCATTAAAACACAGCAGCGTTTTTCTTAAAGAAACAGTAACCCTTTATACTGACACTACTACACTATGAACTAACACATAAGAAACATTAATTTATCTAGTTTAAACCAAAATATTACAAAAACTGTCTCATGCAATCAAAATATCTTAAACCAATAGTCAAAAAATTAAATTACGATATTCACTGTTTTGTTTTGTAAAACCACTCCTTTCTGCTCTAATGCTGTGAACAACAGGTTTAATGTTCAGTTTTGCCAAAACAGTGTTAATAGTTAAATATGTGAGGTCAGATTTATAAGATATATAAAAACAAGTATTTATGTTAAGTGAAGTCATTAAAAACTATTTTATTTTTTATTTAAAAATATATATTTAAAATTATTCAAGAGAAACCGTCTTTTTATATATTAAACATGTATTTTTTTCAGGAAATAGTATTTAATTCAACTTTAAATGTCAGGAGATACATTGTTGCTGTTAAACATGCATTTCCAATAAAGTGAGTTTTGGCAAAACTGGTCGTCAATTTTTATGTAGAGGTGGCGGCGGGGGGGTGATGTCTGCAGCCTCCGAAAGTAACTAATAAAGTAACTTGTAATCTAACTTAGTTACTTTTACAATCAAGCAATCAGTAAAGTAACAGTTACTTTTTAAAGGAGTAATCAGTAATCGGATTACTTTTTCCAAAGTAACTATACCATCACTGCTATTCATCTCAATAAGGAAGGTAAACAGGAGCTTTTTCCTTATAAAACACTGCACAGCATCAGCATCCCCACCATCATCCAGCAGCATCTCCTCCCATGAATGAGGCCACACAAGCTGGTGCTGAAGTTAGCCCAGATTCTGTTTCTGGGTTGCTGGTCTACCCTACTTTACCGACGGCCGAAAAGAGAGGAGAAGGAACATCGAGAGATGCATATCACAGCACGTGGCCCACTTGGCCTGAATGAGCATAGACATCATAGCGATACTACATCAGTGTAAGAAAACCAACTGCTGTCGCTCAGTAATGATAAAGCAGCTCAAAAGCAAGTCTAGAAGAAAGGTTACATTTCATCTAATGTTTAATAATGAGTACTGTACAGAAGGAGGTAAGGGCAGCACTCAGGATAACCTCACATGGGCTAAGTGCCGTCTTTTGTTCCTCTGTGTTATGATATGTCTGTGTGTAATAGATGCTAAGTGAAATATTTATACTGAAGACTTTTATTTACTCGTCGCAGTGAGATCCACTCTGGCCTCTGCTCACACTCTCAGCTAATTACAGAAATCATTTAATGTCTTCAGACACTCTCCTCTCTCTCTCTCACACACACACACACACACACACACACACATTACTATGCATTACAAACACAAAGATCACAATGCCAATTAGTGCCTGTTTCATTGCTACCAGCAGAGCCTTAGCACAGTTAGCATGGGGGTAATTGACCTACATTGCATCTCAGACAGATGTGCTTGTGCAGTTTTCCTCCGAGAGGACCAAAAGAATCAAAATCCTTGTCGTACAGATTTGTCTGGGAGGAGCTGACCTGCCTAAGCTCCGCCTCTTTCCGTAAATGTGTTCTTTTGTAGCAACTGTTGCGACATTTTACACAACGTTGGCATGAACCTCACTCCACAAGAATAAACTGTAGTTCATAACTGATATGCTAATTTTCAGTGCTTTACATGGTCACATCAGAACATTATGACATCACAGATGCCACGTGACTGGGTTTATGTGAGCACACCAGTCAGTTGTAGCAGACTGTAAAAACATCATCATGTGTAAAGGACGTGATGTGACTGGTGCTGATGATAATAGTGTAGCTGTGAAACATGGTGGAGGCAGCATCTCAGACACCACTAACTGTGAGTGATGTTCTAGAGCCGCTGCAGTGAAGCTGTACTGAGAACAGACTTCTGGTACATTGAGAGGCATGACAGTGGTGCCCAAAGGGTTATTGATGCCAGAAGGGAACAACAACTCCAGCTCACAGGAGGAGATGGGTATTTATAGGGTGTAGAATAGCAAGGAGGAGGGGCTTCAGACATAGTCCTCCTGCTAAACTATAATTATTTAAGGATGCTATTTATGACCCGGGAACAGATCAGCTGCACATAAATGGGCCACACTGGAAGGCCTAGTACACACATCATATGGTTAAGTAAATAGAAAACAAGTAAAAGGAGGTAATGTCACAAATAAACGTTCAAGCTACACTACAGGGTTACTGTAACAGGTAAAAAAGTATCAGAAGACAGACAGAGAGCATCAACGCTGCTAACAAAAACATGGAACACAATGCACTGCACTTGTGCAGGAGGCTTTAAGCAGGTAAGACACCCTGTACTCTCATCCTAAGACTGACAGCTGTAACACAGCCAACTGTCAAGCCCCTTCGCATCAACCCAGATGACTGCAGTGTGACCGGCACCATGCTTAGCAACTGCAATGCCACACACTCAAAATAGCTCAAATCACAGTCACTTCGCCCCCAGCATTAAAAAAAACACAGACTGGACGGCTTGTGCAAGCTGTCTGATTAGCCTGCTGCTGTTATTGTGGCAGCTCGTATGCAGGACCCGTTTAAGAGGGTGCACAGTTTTCATTTTCCACGCTAATGCCATGCTTCCTCCCATAGCTATCAGGTGTCTCTCTGCCTCGCTTGGCAGCTTTACAGCACAAGCCTGGCATAGCTGAGGCGACAGCTGACCGCGGATCAGCGCCGCAGGCTGGGAGAGGACAGGCCGGAAGCAGCTCCACCTGTCACAAGAGCTGGGCCTTGGAGGAACAAGACATGAGCCAGCAGACAGTATTTCAGCCCACCAGCCAGCAAATCACAGCAATATACACCAGATTTAGACCAAAGACCATGAATGTTACTGATGGTGGGCTGTAAATACAGGCACATCTTTTGCCTTAAATAGTTTGTATTCAGGTTTGGTCCAAAAATGGATGTAATGTGTTTACAAGACCATTTTCTAAGACTTCTGTATTATTTTAAATAAGGTGCTACTGCAAGTGTTCAATATACAGTACAAGTGCAAAGATAATGTGTTAATGTTGTTTACTGCATTTTCCTCTCATTTAAATTAAGATTTAAAAGTTCTATTGAAGTTATTTTTAACTACCACTATCGTCACCAAAATACACACAGTCTGAGGCATCTTTGGCAAACAAAACATCACTGATGCCGACAGCACCACTAGCAGTACAGTAACTTCAGCACACTGCTTACAGGAAGTTATGTAATAACTAACGTTTGGGAGGGGAAATGTGCACAAAGCCCCTCCTTCCAGTCCAACATCCAATAAATTCTCATTTTCTGTAAAGAAGTGTATTGGCTATCAATCATTATTATTATTATTATCATTATTAATAATAATATTAATAATTGGCATTTATTATTATCATTACTAAATATTTTATTATTATTATTATTATTATTATTATTATTATTATTATTATTATCATTTTTATTATTATTATTATTATTATTATTATTATTATTATTATTATTATTATTATTATTATTATTATTATTATAGACTGTAAAGAAGACTGGAAAAATAAACTGTAGTAAATCTGGAAGGTTACTGTGACCCTCCTGCCTCTGCCACATCTCAGACCATGTGCATTTATTGTCATTCCCATCAGGTTTATGTCATGTTCACACCTCCAGTCTCATCCTATCATTTCATGTTTCATTGGTTTCACCTGTCGATTCACAGCCACTTCCCATTTCACATTAATCAGTGTTCTTTATATGCCCACCCTGTGTGTCAGTCCTTTGTCCGTCATTCTGTGTACGTCTCCATGTCACGTTTCTCTCCTCAGAGTCAGGAGTGTATGTTGTTTAAGTCAGTCACAGCATTTATTTTGTTTCACAGCCAGAGCCTGTTTTGTTTAAGTCTAACAGACAGTTCTGTATGTAAATGTATGCAATGTTGTGGCATCACAACCACAAATAACACTAAGCAGCTGTTTTTGCAGCTTAGTGTCCACATATTGTGAGTGAATGGATCGTTTTGAAATGCAGAGACTTTCAAACATTGAATGTTAATTTCAAACAAAAGAGTTTCGACAAAAGAGAAACACTCCTGTAAGCTGTTTGACTATGTTAGTATATTAAATAAAACTTTCATCATGGTGAGATGGCATCACTCTTAACTGATCCAGCAGCTGTTAGGAATCAGCGTGTCTCAGCAGACTAAGGTACTGACACTACGGCCTGAGGATCAGGCTGTTTCACCATCAGCAGCAGCCCTGAGAGATCTAAACTGCCTGTGCTGTCTCCAGGTGGGAAAATGCCGCACTCTCTCCCCATCATTACAACTGTGATGCTGGCTCAGTTGTCTGTTAGCTGATGTATCAGAGCTGGGGTCTTCCACTTTCCTCTGAGTGTGTTGGGTGATGATGCATTGGCAGCAGTTTGAGAAGAGGCGGTGACTGATTTCACATATATAAGAGGAGGTATACAAGATGACAGAACTGAAAAGGAGTTAATGATGTACAGAGTGCACATCACAGATAATAAAACTAATGACATGGATAGTAATTAGACAATCATCTGACAGGAAAACATGAACCTTATATAACTCACTAAAAATAAATTAAACTAAGAAACGTGACTGCAATTACCATTTTTTAGGGCTGACCCAGGACTGTGCCCAATGGAAGGTGTAGGGAGACATTTGGCATTTGGCCTCACCTTCGCTGTGAAAGGATGGAGTCATGTCTCACTGATCAGGCACACTTTCAGACATGGAGAACTACCATGGAGAGCTGTTTTACTATCACTGGATATTTTGCTTTTTGTCTGTCTGTCTGACTCTCACACACAGGATAAAAATAAGTCTAGGATTAAGTCTAGTACATCAGTAACATTTCTAGATGAATCTGGATCCACAACATTTTTGTGGAATAAAATATGTTTCTGGAGTAGATTGCTCGAGACAGAGTAGGGTGTGTGTTTAATAATCTCTGTGGGATGACATTAGTTGGTGACCATATTGCCATCGTTTAACACTTTAGGACTCAACACAAGTTGATATGCGACATGCCCACAGAAAGCTTAGTTAGCAAGAAGCAAGTGAGCACTTTAAAGAGCTGATTGGCTGTGAATCTTCTCATCTCTGTCTCCTGTTTGAGCCCACACAGTCTGCAGGTGTTAGGTGAAGATGTAGAGTTCATATTATTTCTTATTCCCTTGTTTTTCATCTACAGCAGCTGAGTCTGTCGCCTCTATTTTCTCCCCCACAGCCTCCTGAGTGGGTGTGTGATAAGAGCCGAGTCTGTCTGAAGGGAAGGTTCAAAAGCAGAGAAGAAAATGGAAAATCACACCCGTCCCGTGGCCTAACTCAACATGAAACCCAAACGCAGTGGGCTACTTGCTGTTGGCACTATGGATTCTAAAGCCACGGGCATTAATAAATGTATAGCTCCTTGCCAAATCTCTCCATACGGTCAGGAAGGAGGGAGTTAGAGGTTAAGCTGTGACTCTAGGGGCTTGAGGGATATTTCAGGGTTAAATTGATGAGATTAGGGCTTGTCTACAGGCATCACATTACTACGATTTACCAGAGCAGACCGAGTATCCCTATTGGACCAGAAGTTGCCATCTGATCCTATTTAAAAACAGCCGATAACGAGCACTCAGGACTGTCGTGGGCCAAAAGCAGAGCTTATAAAGCCTATAGACACATCTACTTACAGCCTGGTCCAGAAGCCCTGCTAATCAGTAGTGTTAGTGCACAGCTGAGGCTGCAGGGCTGACGTTAGTCAGACGCTCAGCAGCGTTAGCACCCAGATTAGCACTAGCTAACAGCATCGCTTACTGCCTGTGCATAACTGCGACGTAAAGTTTCTGTGTGTTACATCACTTGCAGCACTCATCTGAAACACGGGACTGCAGTGTATCACCCAGACTGGGTTGTGACACACACACACACACACACACACACACACGTTTGTTTTTTACATTAACTTCTACACCATTCAGACACTGATACAACTCAAATAACAACAGTGCAACAGGACATATGAGATAGTAAGCAAACACTAATAAACATATACACAAGTCTGCAGACTTGCCATACTGACTATAGCCAAATCATTATGGACAGAAACTATCAGTCAACCCTCCAAATTCTTCAGATGGAGCATCACCCTGATTTAGGGCGGCTCCACATCACAGTGTACAAGACTTGGGGATTGGGAATTAATGCCTTGATGCCATGGGGCACCTTCAGGTCTGGTAGAGTCTGTGTGCAGACTGGCTAGTGTTTGATGATGAACTCCTCCTGCTGAGGTTACCTCTCACATTTGATGTTAAGATGCTTTATCAGCTGACTTGTATGAAGATGCTGAGGTTCCTGGATCTGGATCAGATTTGTAAGTGTCTTTCACGTCACTCGCAATATGACAAAGAGCACCAGCGTAAAATTCAGAATGATGGAAGTGCATGGATCCAAGAAACATGTTCCAGGTTGCCAGGTCCTGTAAAAATCTAAAAGCAGCCCTACAGAAGCTTAAAACCCAAAAACTAATCTAATCACAGACGCCTGAAGAGGCTATAACTGCTTTTTCACTCTAAAATCTTATTTCAATTTTACTTTTCCATTTATTTCCAAAGTAATAGTTTCAAAGTAACAGTACTGAGTCCTCTAATATTACAAAGTCTAGTAAAGACGTCTCCAACTCTGCTTATTCTTCTCTGTTACTATACGAGTTCTCTGGCTGTCACGGTACATTTTTAAAGCAGTTCAATAACTGTGGACCTGGCAACCCTGAAGTCACATCACCAGCATGGCTGTAGTTACTGTCGTCTACTTCATTACCACAGAAGCGAGCAGATGGTCTGTCATGTCTGGACGAGTAAATCAGATCTGATCTCTTACAGTGTGAACAGTCATCTCAGATCATGTGACTGATCCAGTCTGAACTGATCCAGACTGCAGTCTGAACACAGAGTACGAGCACAAATAAATCAGCAGACTTTTGTTTTAGAGCTGCTGCATAACTTAACATGCTCCG
Organism: Crenuchus spilurus; assembly: GCA_036984385.1. Lineage (NCBI taxonomy): Eukaryota > Metazoa > Chordata > Actinopteri > Characiformes > Crenuchidae > Crenuchus > Crenuchus spilurus. The sequence goes on from BRDA01057152.1 coordinate 15,054, forward strand.
AGTAAGAATAAGCTGCTGTTGTAGCTGAGTGATGAGACTGGAAACAACAACGAATGACCATCATCCTAATGGCAGCGTTTTACATACCAACAACAATCCAATCAATCAATTTAAGTACGTCCATTTCTCATTAGCATGGTCACTTTTAGCAATGTTCTGTTAAAATGTATTTATTTTACAAACACACACACACACACACACACACACACACACACACACACACACAGCTAAATGATGTGAGTAGTACAGTACACAGAGTCATTGAGTACATGTCACTTTAATGAAGACGTGGATGAGGACTGTGCATGCTGAGAAATGTTTCTGGTGATGGATATTTAGGCTATTTAGGTGACAATTGTGCTCTAGTGTGTATTAGGAATTAGCCTTGCAGCTCTAGATCTAAATGTAAACAGCAATAATTTGGATAAATATCCATCTTCATGGTGAGTCCTCCTACATCTTCACTGGGCACTGGGCACTGGGCACTGGGCACAGCATTAGACTAATTTAACTGCAGCCAGGCTGCCAATTCCTCATTGGGTACAATGTAGAGTCCCCACTTTACCTCACATCCATGTATTTGCAATCGGGGAAGAAGCCCCCACACAAGCCTGCCAAAACCAAAGCACTGTGCCACCATTAAGAAACAGCCAAGTGATCCAAATCCTAAAGTTAACTTCTGGAACAGCCAGAAAGTAGAGCAGTGCCAGGAATCACGGCAGTGCCTCGACTGACATGTTCATGTTTTCCTGGACACATTTAAATCACGCACACACACACACACACACACACACACACACACGGTGTTAACATGCTGTCAGAGAGAGGACTGCTATAGAAACATTCTGTACTGTATGTAAAAATGCTGCTTGGTGTGTGAGATTAGGAATGTCTGTGAGTGTGTCACATCCTGTCTGCCTGAATGTGTTGACATGTGAAGTGTGTGTGTTTGTAGTGTGTGTGTGTGTGTGTGTGACAGAGAGAGAAAGAGAGAGAGACACAGAGAGACAGAGAGAGACACAGAGAGACAGAGAGAGACACAGAGAGACACAAAGAGACA
>BRDA01057154.1:0-20158 GCA_036984385.1 Crenuchus spilurus
TATTGACATTTGCCATCTCCACATCATTGCATTCAGTTTTTATTCACAATTTGTTTAGTGTCCCAACTTTTTTGGAATCCGGTTTGTATTACAATTAATTAATTATGATTTTCTAGTGCTTTTACTTGTGTCTTAGAAACCTGGGTTACAAAAGCATGAAATATCTTTCTTATTTGGGATTGTAATAAATTATTGAGATTAAAGCAATAATGTACAGCTTGTGACCATGACAGGCTTTCAAAATGGAAAATATCACCCATACATGTGAAAGAAAGAAAAAAAAAGCAATGCTGGGTGTGTAAACAGATCTATGCATCATGCATAGTTAGCAAGCTGTTCGTATGTGTATTGTTAGTCCAGTCTTTAGATGGGCTCAGATGGACGATGGAGCTGTTTTAGTTAGACAGGCAGCAGCTGGAGGTTTTACTCACCTTGAATAATGAATGTCCTGATGAGGGGTAGAGAACACACTGAGCTCTGTCCCCGGAGACATGTTCAAAATATCTATGCAATAGAGAAACCAAACAGCAACCATTTAAGGTTTCGGTACAAATGCACATGTGAACAGGACAGCTCCAGCCATGCAGTCCTACTAAGACGCAGTCCTGAACATTAAAGTATCAAAGAATGTCAGTAAGCATGCAGATTCATTTGCAAAAGTGCCAAATACTAATTTATTATATATTTATATTGCATGGATCTTCTGTGGTAGTATAAACAGTACATTATGGAAGCAGAAACATACTTTTGTGAACAAAATCAAAGATTTTAGTACGTAATTCTTAGCATGTTAAAGAGTTCACCTAAAATCTTTAACAAATAGTTTTTTAAACACAATTAAAACATTTTCATTTTTAATCTGGGACTGCGACTGTCATGTTCACAAGCGATCTCGTCCTTTTGAACAGTTCTTTGCTAGGAACTAAGGGCACCGAGTCATATTTGTGTCAAGTACAGGGGAGGATGCAAAGTGCGACGAAACGTTTTTTATTTTACAACACAAAGACTCTTAGCTATGAACAGAAACGGTGACAATGATTAGTGACATACCAGGAAGACAATACAATGACCCATGAAGACACGAGGGGGCCCATAATGGAGGCAGTAAGACACATGATGAAAAAAACAGGGCTCTGTCATGAGGTTTCACAACTTAACAGCCATTCTTTTTATTGATGTACACAAATTCCACTGTCATAAATCCACTCCACTTCCCACAGGAACAGTAAGAAGCAGCCAATCACAGAGATAAGACTTTGTAATGTTAAGTTATTTATAGGCAGAATGAGCAGATTTTGCTGTTTAAATAGTTCATTTTAATAAAAAAAAAAACCTAATCTACTTGCCAGTTTGAAGTATTGTTGAAAATAATTTAATTATATTATTCAGCATTCAGAAATAGTTTCACTGAACTATATTGTGGCCATTAATTCAGCATTAAATTATGTACTGCATTTTTATTCAAATAATTGTTATTTAGCATAAAATTTTATCGAATATTTAATTGCAATTAATTGTGATTACTCATTCAACACAATGTGATTAATTGTTCTAATCGTTTGACTAATAGTTAATACTATTCTGACCTATATAATAATAATAATAATAATAATAATAATAATAATAATTATTATTATTATTATTATTAAGTATTGTTTGCCTATTATTTGATGCAAACATATTGTGCATCAGTATTTTAAAAAGTGCATAGTAAAAGATCATTTTTTATATTTTTGTTATCATCCAGTACCTGCTTGTAGAACTTCTAACTGGAGTCTTCTAAGCAACTTATCAGTACTTTAGTGTTGGGGTGTGGGGGGCATAAAAATACTGTTGTTCTTATTTACTCAGTGAAGTGCTCAGTAAAGGCCATAATCCAGTCCTAAAATAAAGTTCTTGTTATTTTTGCTGAAGACTTCCTTGCACAGTTAATTCCCTGGTGGATCTATCAGTCCTCTATGGCCTCTCAGAGTGTGCTGCTGTCCCTAATCATAGCTTTCCTCCACAGGAGGCAGATGTGAATGGCTTGGCCCTGTTCCGTGACTGAGCAGTGCCTTTGTGCCCACAGACCAGAGAGAGAGAAAGAGAGAGAGAGAGAAAGAGAGAGAGAGAGAGAGAGAGAGAGAGAGAGAGAGAGAGAGAGAGAGAGAGAGAGAGAGAGAGAGAGAGAGACCTTGCTCTGTAACTTAAAGGTGCTTTTTATGTGCTACAGTTTGAAAAGCAGAAGCGAGTGAATGAGAGATGTTCACTTGAAAGCCTTGAGGTCTCTGCACTCAGAGAGAGTGAAGCGTCTCAGTGCTCTGTAACCTCTCCAACTCAGCATCCTGCTTTTGTTCGCTTTTAGTGTCCATCTAAATAATGCATACTGCGGTTTTGGTCAAACAGCAAAATGCCATTACATAATGCTGAATAAAATACAGTATGCTTTAGCAAAAATGATATGTTAGGATTTGTGATAGAAGTAGACAGCTTGTTTTATTAAAAAATTGCACCTTTGTCGGTCTACTGAGGATACTGAAAAAGGCCTAGTTTCCAAAAGTTTCATAATATATTATCTAGTAGAGATAGTGTTCAGTGTGATGCTTACTCCACAATTTAACAAAGATCTTTGTGCTAATGGGGTTTTGGGAAACCCAGTCTGGATCTTTTACAATAAAGATATAAATTGTAAAAATAAATGTAAAGCTGTGTGTTTTCATAGATAATGGACAAAAATATGTACTAGACATCTCCAAAAATTACAATATTGTGAAAACGTTCATGTGTTCATAATTTAATTAAAAAAATAAAATTGTCATTTTTTATATTCATTACATGTAAAGTGAGATTTTTAAAATGTTAATACTGTTTGAAGAGTAATTTACTCAAACTCAAAATGAAATATTCTAATAATTTGAGATTCTGGATTTCTGAATTGTATGAGTTATAAGCCAAAAGACACTTTTTTAAAAATTAAATTATGAACAATGAACTTTGTTTCAGTATATTGAAAAATATGTTTACTGCAACTTGGATTCATACTGTAGAAAACTGTACTTGGTCATTTAAATGCCATGTTTCATTACCAAGTTTACAGTTACTGTCAGGGTGAATTTATAGTGAATGAGTTGTAGCAACTGTTTCTCTTAATGGAGACTAATCAACATTGGTGAGCAAATATGATTCCCTTAAGATAACCCTCAATTATGGGTGATGCACATGGTCATGTGTTAATACTTTTGAAATATAATGTACAAAGTATCAACCAAAGCATTAAAACCTGCCTAGTATAGTGTTGGTCCCGCTCATGCTACAAAAACAGCTCTGACTCATCTCCATAAGACCTCAGAACATGTACATGTTATTTGAAACCAGTACATTAGCAACAGATCCTGTAAGTTAGGAAATGGAGCCTCGGTGGATAGTTATTGGATTGAGATTTGGGAAGTTTGACAGCCAGGTCAACAATCTTTTTGTCATGTTTGTCAAGTCATTCCTGAACAATTTCTGCAGTGGCAGGAAGCATTGTCCTGCTGAAAGATGCCACTTCCATTGGAAAGTACCACTGCAATGAAGAGGTGAATTTGGTCTGATTATGTACACTGATCAGCCACAACATTAATACCAGAGCTGAGCTTTTTTGACACGGTCCAAATAGTTATGTCCAGACAACTGAGGCAGAAAAATTCTGAAGCAAAAGTGAAAGTGGACAATCATTAACCAATGTGCTTGCACACAGAGGAATTAGACCTCCACATTGAACTCATCTGTTCAGAAACACACAAACACTAGTGAACACATTAGGAGGGCAATGTGCACGTGTGCCTGAAGTGGTGGACAGCCCTTTCCATGGTGATCAGGGAGCAGTTTGGGGTTAGGTGTCTTGCTTAAGGGCATTGTCCTACCAGAGGATCAAAGTGGCACTTCTTCACTTCTTCTTCACTTCTTCACAAGACCAGGTCACTAACGAGCAGGCCATGGCTTGCAAATCAGACTTGCTGTTTTAGCACATCCCACAGATGTTCAAATGGACTGATATCTAGGAGTAGGAATTTGAAAGCTACTGTTGGTCGGCATTGTCCACTGCTAATCAGGAGCAAAGCAGTAAGCAGTAAAGCACCATTTCCAAAGATCTCAGTCTGGGTGAGCACCTGTGTTAAAACAGCAAGTCTGATTTGTGGTGATTAGACATCCTAATGCCACAGACAACAAGACATCTACAGAGGTTTTGTAGAGACCATGACCTGATGGATCATAGCTGTTTTTCTGGTATGTGTAGGACTGACAATTTCCATAGCATGATCGAAAAAAGGAACTGAAGTGTGGGTCACTTTTAAGATCTTGAAATTTGAAAGGAAATTTGAAAATGTCTGCTGAACTGCTTCACCACTGCAAAATGAAAGTCTAATACCAAAATTCATGTGCTTTTGTAATTTCTGATACTGAGTCACATGCATATTTGCTGAATGCTGTCGGTTGGGCACTAGTGACTCACCAGTCATTTCTCAAGCTTTAAAATCTAAAGATTTGTAAGTAGGTCATTAGTCCAAATGCTCTTCTGCAACTCTTGGGTCTAAATTTTATTTTACAGCAATTATCATTTCAGTGTTGCAAACTGTTGATTTCTCTGTAATTGATTCTGCATAGAGCGCGAACACCCACATGGCCTTTTTTTGTATCACTCTCTTCTGCATACATACAGAAATAGAACTAAATCAGCACATATGCCACTAAGACATCTGAACAACAGATCTGTCCTCTACATCACTTGTTTATGACTGGCTCTTGTGTTCTTGCCTTGTGCCCATGAATGATTAAAACAATGGAGTGCAGCGGGTTGGCTATGACCTCAAGAACTGTAACACTGACAAAACACAAACCCTCTGACAAGCATGAGGACCAAAATGCAAGCATCTGATTTCAATTTAGGCCCCCACACATGCTCCTCTGAACATTTACTCCTGGCTTATTTAGATCAAACACATGGTTGATTGTGTTGTATTATGTGATATACAAAATATTTGATCAAGCCATTTTGCTGTAGTAGGGCTCATTTGTGCATTGTAGTGGGACACCATAGTTCTCACCACTAGGTGCCGACAGCACACTGGATTATGTGCTTTGTCTTTTGTTTCTCATGTATCAAGTTAAATTCAGCTTTTGTTTTTCTCAAATTAATAGAAAATGGATTTGACTGTCAATAAAAAAGGTGATTTGAATGTGAGATTATATACAAAATGTATGTAGTAACAAAAGTTTTTTAAGTAGACTTATATCTGACAATTTTTTTCTATTTTTTTTGTAATACAAAAATTAGCTACGGAATATGAAAGATTTAATCACCCACCATCCATCAGCTGATGAACACTTAGAATGTAAAACTTGCGATGAAAAACATTGTCTATGGAGTCTACAGAAAACTGGAAGAGGGAGGTCATTTATTAAGAAAAAAAGTGAAAAGAAATGTAAACTCTTCCACTAAAACTGTTATGACTGCTCCAAAATCTGCTATGTAAAACAAATTGGTAGCAACACATGCTGAGAAAAGTTTTCCTCAGGAAACAATACTGCATTATTAATGGCTGCAGACTTCAGTTTTATATACAAGAAATTACTTCCAAAATGATTAGTTTTCTATTAATTCAAGCAGTTGACACAACTATGCAGCAAGCTGGTAAGTCCAGAGCTGTTTTTCCTTTAGTTAGTCATTTTGTTAATATCTGTCTTTCCAGAAGCAATGACTGACCCTCGTAGGCTGACTTGGTGGGAATGCAGGTGTGTGTCATTCTAATTTAAAGGAATGATTCACTTAAAAATTATCATATACACATTATCCCACTTACCCCAGACATAGTGGAACAGTCAAGACATGTTTGGGGTCTGGTTTTGTGTCTTTAGTTTAGAGCTGGAGCTGCATGACTACTAACAAAACACTAGAATGTTAAGGTAGTCACCTTCGGGCGGCACGGTGGCTTAGTGGTTAGCACATTCACCTCTCAGCACTGAGGTCTTGGGTACATGTCCACATCTGAGCAGAGTTTCCATGTTTTCCCTGTGTCTGCGTGTGTTTCCTCCGGGGTCTCCGGTTTCCTCCCACAGTACAAAAACATGGAGATCAGGTGGATTGGATACTCTAAAATTACCCTGGTGTGTGTATGAATGTATGTATGTATGTATGCCCAGATATGGTTGGCACTCTGTCCTACCACACAGAGACACAGTTGGTGAGTGTACTCTCAGTGGTACAGCGGTAGAACTTCAGCAGAATCCCAGGACACAGGTGAGTTTTCTTATGGCTCAGAAGGAAGTGAAGGCGTTGTCGTGCTTTTTTGACCAAGATGGATTAATCCACAGATAGGGTTGGGCTGTATTAGTGTTTTGGTATGAGCTTGAGAAAATACCACAGTATGCGGTATTATTGGCGGTGGCGGCTGCTGCTGCAGCTGAGTGCCCCCTTCGCCCCCCAGTCCTTAGCCTGGCTAAGCTAAAGAGCCTTTCTCAAGCAGATTGATTCACAGTCATTGTGTGGCAACATGGTTCTGAACGTTACCAGTCTTTGTAGTGTCTCAAGCAGAGTCTTCTCAGTAGTGTGGCAAAACAAGAGTGTCTCTGGTAGTGGCGTGGAGGAGAGAGAGCTAAAAAAAATGTGCATGCACCTACTGGTGCTCTGTGTGCGTGTCGGTCCTTTCTGTGTGCTCTGTTTTGCTCTTCTCCTCCTCTCACTCTCTCTGCTGCACGGCCAAACCAAAGCCACGCCCCATCCCAGATTAGTCCACAGTGCACACATCCATTGGCTGCCACGTAAAGAAGGGAACAGACAATCCGCAGCTTGAAGGGAGATAACCACATGGGGAATGGGGAAGCAGCCTCGCTACCCTGACGCACGTAACAATAACTTTGTGAAGCACATTTAAGTCCCAGTTTTAATAGACTTCTTTTTGAAATTTGCTGCATTACCTCATGTGACTAATATCGTCATAATTTTTAGATATCGTCACCATATTTAAATACCGCGGTATAACAAAATACCTTTATACCGCCCAAGCCTATCCACAGACCAAGTGAGATTGCTGGAGATATGGACACCAAGGAACTTGAAGCTAGACACCTGCTCTACTGCAGTTCCACTGATGTAGATGGAGGAGTGAGCCTGGGTTTTAGTCCGTCTGAAGTCCATGATGATCTCTTTGGCTTTCTGGGTGTTGAGCGCCAGGATTTGTCACGACACCATGTAGCCAGATACTGCACCACATCTCTCTAGGCTGACTCATCATTGTCACTGATCAGGCCGATCACTGTTTTGTCATTCGCGAACTTGATTATGGAGTTATAACATAAACAGGAATATATGGGTGAATAGGGAGTACAGGATCAGGCTCAACACACAACCTTGTGGAATGATGGTGTTCAGGGTGATGGAGCAGGAGGAGAGGTTGTCTAACTTAACAGACTGGAGTTTGTTAGTCAGGAATTTCAAAATCCAGTTGCAGAGAGATGTGCTGATACCAAGCTGGCTGAGCTTGGAGATCAGTTTGGAGGGGATCACTGTCTTGAATGCTGAACTGAAATCAATGAACAGCATTCTGACGTAGAAGTTGTGACAGTCCAGGTGTGTCAGTGCAGTATGGTGCATTGTGGAAATGGCATCCTCAGTTGACCTGTTGCTGTGGTAGGCAAACTGGTGTGGATCCAGTGTAGCAGGCAAGAACTACTTCAGGTGAGAAAGAACAACTCCTTCAATGCATTTGGAGATGTTTTTGGTAAGAGCAACAGGGTAGAAGTCGTTCAGAGCTGAGGCAGTCAAGTGCTATGGCACTTGCACAATGGTATGACTTAAATGGCAGACTTAAAGATGGTTGGCACAGATGTCTTCGCCAGCGACAGATTGAAGACACCACAAAACTGCTAAGCACAAGCTCTTAGCACCTGACCAGGTACCCCATCAGGTCCAGCTGCTTTGTGTGTGTTCACCCTGCTCAACATATGGCAGTCACCCATGGTGGACAGTACAAATTCTGGAGGATCTGTTTTTGAGGTGGGCACCTTGTTTGCCTGATCAAAATGAGCATAGAAGTGGTTCAGCTCCTTGGGGAGAGAAGCACAGTTGGTGGATGGTTTAGTGCTGGCTGCTTTCAAGTCAGTGAGAGTTTGAATGCCTTTGAATACTTCAGAGCTTTGATTAAGGTGGCATTATCGTCAGTATCAGCACTCCTCAAACTTCTCTCAGCCAATCAGACTGTGATGTCAGAACTAACTGTAGTATAATTAAATGTTACTACTAATGTTTAATAGTATTTATCACAGTAGCATAACAGTGCTGTCTGAGGGCATTTGATGTGGCCAAAGTTATGAAACTGTTTGCATTGAGGGGCTGTAAACATTTAATGTGCTAGCATGCCACACATATCTGCCACATTTTACAAGATAACCCAGTGGTCATTAGACTGGAGTTAAGAATAGGTCTTCATTTGGGATATTTTACAGAGTTTCATCAACATTTTAAAATAACAGGTCAAAGTGTAACAGACTATTTTAATGAATGGTACATGACGCAATATGTGTTCAAACCAGGCAGGTCATTATAACTCTTAATACATAGCTAATCTTAGTATTAGGTCAACATTCAAAACTTATTTTCACTATAACTTATATAACAGATAGATTTAAACATAGAAAAAGCCTGGGTATAATTCACTTAAACATTGAAAGTTTATGATATTTCTCTATATATTTATCTCATAATCTGACCCAGATATTGTAGTAGTGACTAAATTCTGGTTACAACAATGTGTGACACAGTAGCACAGTTGTAATTTATTCTGATTATGATTTAACACTGTATCTGTAAACTGATAGCAAATATCTAAAGGGAGAAAGTTGAGTATTTAATCATAAACATGTAAACAGGGTGCAGTAACAATTTTTTGTGGAAGCTGAGATCCATAGGGATCCACATCCCTTCTGTGCCCAATCATGGTACTGACTCCATACATGCTATCAGAAATGCTGATCCTAAGTGCTTAATCTGAATTGGTTTGATCAAGGTTTGATCCTTAGACCTGAACCATTTAATTTCAATATTGATGATTATTGACACCACCACTGTTGACTGCATTGTACATCTATATACTGATGAGAAGTGTACTACTGGGTCATATTGTGCAACACAACAAGGAAAGAAGATGAAGAGAAGCTAAACAGCAGACTCTTTGTCAAGATCGGACAATGGAATGTGAGGGGTCTAAACTCATTTGGCAAGTTATTGATACTTGGTAGTGAATTGGAAAGATGGAACATCAGCATTTGTGGATTATCTGAGACTAAGGGATCAGGCACTGGACACTTCAAGAGACAGGATGGACACACAGTGCTGTTCTCATGCAAAGACGGTTGTGAACTCCAGGGAGCTGATATCTGGATTCATAAAAGAGTTGCTAGATGCCTTAAATCCTTAAAGCCAGTCAACAGCAGAGTCATATCAGTCATATTTGCATCATCTCATGGGCACTTGGATCACTTTTGATGTACCGTTTATCTTAGCAATCCTCAAGCTTTTCATCAGTGGTCAGTTTATAATCCCAAAGTTGATCTTGGCTTAATGTTACTGGAGCACTCTCAACCAAACAGTGATGATAAAAAGCAACAGCAGCAAAAAAACTAATAATTGGGTCAACAATGGCAAGAAACTGACAAATGATGTGAGATGCCTGACACCCAGTGAGAAATAGTCACTAACCTTATAACCTTATAATATATAAGGTTGACCTTAAAATACAAGGAAAATACAATTCCCTGTATGGAAATACAAGATATGGGGTCTTTTAATAAACTGGCCAGTGAATGGAAAAGGTGGGTGTTTCTGCTAAAGTGAGTGGTAAATGACCATTTGTCTAATTCCTGGTGGGCGATTTGAACACTTTGCTAGGTCACAATGAGTCAGGTAGGAAGCATAAAAAACATTCAGAATACTATTGTAAAGACATGAGAAACAGTGCATCTGGAATCTCCACCAGAAGGCCACTAGCGTAGCCACATAGATGTGGTACTACCTATAACTCCATTTCAACACAGGAAGGTGTCTAATCATGAGAGCACATGTATGTCACTGACAGAATAATATGTACTGTTCACAAGTGAAGAAATGTTCAACTTTAATGATTAGGTTGGTTTGCTGTGGGCCATGTTTGTGTTTAAATGAGATTCTATTTGTATGTGTAAAACTCTCTAATTAGCACAGTCTACAAGAAGAATGAATCAGTCAGTAGTTTCTTTTGCCATGCCAGGCCTCAATCTATGAATGCAAATACTTTATTCACCTCTGGAGGGCAGCAGTGGCACTGTCCACATATACTAAATGATACTGAATGTCAGTAAAACACATTGAGACAACCATATCATAAGACTAAGACCATCATAATAAAAGAGTTAGTTAAAGGTTTACTAATACTTGTTTTAGAAGTGCTTAATCCTACAGTTTATTCTTATGGAGGGACATGTACTCATGCATTTCACTGCATAATGAACATTTGTCAGTAACATTTTATTGTCTTCTACATTTAATCTTTAGTTTAACTGGAGTTACATGTGACAGTAATATAGATCAACAAGAGCCACTATTCCTGTGTTCTATGTGAATCTAAATGTCTCAGTGCAGTGATGGACACATCATATTGAATAAATGGTGCCACCTTTTGGATGAGATGCAGTTCCCAATTCTCTGAGGTCATAAAAGATCTTTGGACACTTCCTCTAAAAGAGTGGGGGTGTTACCCTGATGTACATGCTAAATATCACACTCATAATCACCCACAGCTTTAAAAACTGGCTTAATCTCTTCACCTCTGCTTAATAGTTAATGTATTGTGTCTCTCTAATATATGTCCCAAATGTCAAATTGTTTTGAGAGTCTAGAAGAACATTATAAAACTAGAAAAGTGCATTTCCTGAAGGAAAAGCGCGATGTTGCGCATTGCTAACATGTCCCACAAGCTAAGGTATCCCAGTTGGTTTGTATGGTGATGCTGTGGTATCTGTGGTGGTTGCTGTGGCCCCCAAGGCGGTTGATATGGCTCCCAAGGGGGTTGCTATGGGCCTCAAGGCGGTTGCAATGGTACCTAAGGCGGTTGCCATGTCTCTATGTGAAAATGAATGGGAAGAACGAGGGATGAAAAGATGACAAAAAGAGAAGTGCGGGTCAGTATGGCCCTGCACTAGAGCTCTGTTATCTGTCCTGATGGAGTACATGAATGTTGGTGGCTGTTGGGACACAGAAACTCTGTGGCTTGAGTGTATGTGAAAATGAATGGAAGTCAATGGGAGGAACGAGGGAAGAAAAGATGACAAAAAAAGGAGTGCGGGTCAGTATGGCTCTGGACTAGAGCTCTGTTACCTGCCATGATGTAGTATATCAATTTTGGTTGTTGTTTGGCAAAAGGACGCCTGGAATTTGATATGGGTGAAAATAAACGAGTGCGGGTCAAAACAACAGTGAATTTGTCCTCGGGGGCCTGCCCTGATATAGTGTATTTGAAACGGTGCGAATCGGTCAAGCAGAAGTACAGTAGATGAGCATGCATTTTTGCTCCCCATTCATTCTCTATGGGAAAAAATTCCCAGATTAAGGAAGTTTTTAGGAAAACCGCAAATCTGATCAAAATTCTGGACACAAGCCCGGATCACACAATCGGACCAAACAATCTGGAGTTGGAACAGTGTGGATATCTTGAAAACTGCGGGACAAGAAGCGCATCAAAAATCCGGCGGAAGAAGAAGAAGAATATATGAAAATCGAATAACAATATATTGGCTGTGGCTGCAAGAGGAAAGTTTACCCCATATTGAACAAGGGTGGTGTGAATGGTAGACAAAGCCAATTTACTGTTATTCGTAATCGTATTAATCTTCACTCAAAATTTGAAGAGCTGCTCCTCCTAGAGCTTTTCACGTAGAACCACGAGACTCAACAGGATCGTCTGACCCATAGCCGACCAGGTAGCTTGTGCTTTTATGGAAAGATCGGTCTCACGGATTTTGGAAAATCCTCGTCCAAACACCGGTTTTTGGTCCAATTGGATTTCAGCAAAATGTGTCCCTAAACTTTTGTCCCACCCCTGTAGAAGTCACAATTTTTTAGCAAGGAACACAAAATTTTGCACATTTGAAGATCTCATATTGTTCACTTAGGTTTTCAATGTTCGGACAAATCGGAATTATGGATTTCGTACAATTCCCTAATGAATTTTCCCCATAGAAAATTAATGGCAGATCTCACACAACAGGAGCCGTGTGCATGCACAGCTGCAAGTGTCTGACCTGCTCCTGTTTTGCTACTGACTATTAAAGCCTGTATAGCAGTACTATAACACCAGCAACACCTTAGCAACTGCCTTGAGTGCCATAGCAACCGCCTAGGTTGCTATAGCAACCGCCTTGGGTGTCATAGCAACTGCCTTGGGTGCCTTAGCAACCGCCTTGGGTGCCATTGCAAATGCCTTGAGTTCCATTGCAACCGCCTTGGGTGCCGTACCTTAGCAACGGCCTTGGGTGCCATAGCAACAGCCTTGGGTGCCTTAGCAATGGCCTTGGGTGCCATAGCAACCGCCTAGCACCACCTAGCAACCACCTCAATTAACATTACTACACTTAGCAACACCTTAGCAACCACATTAGATTCCATAGCAACCACCTAGCAACTACCTTGGATACCATAACATCTTAGCAACCACCTGAAATACCATAGCAACCACTTAGCAACACCATAACAACAAATTTGCTAAATCTTTACAGCTGCAGTCATACAGTTTTAGCCCACTTCACAGACATCAGGCAACATCAACATTACATAATAAGCTATAAATCTTTAGCAACTTTTTATTAACTTTAAGACTCAATGGCTTTTAACAGCTCATTACTTGATCATTTATTTCTTAATTTTCATTTTTTGGTTTATTTATTTTTTACATTTTTATTTTATTGATTTGTCTTATTCCAGTTAAGTTGTTAATTAAAACCAGGAGTTATTGAAATGTTAACATTATAATGTAATTAGCTGGCTTTTTCAAGCCAATTTCAAAGTTTGTTCACAAACTTTCCCTTTCTAGTTAATGGTTGGTTTTTTTTGTGTGACAATGGGTTCCATAGAAAAAGAAGGAAAAGCATAAAACATCCACTCAAATTTCAGAGACTGAGACTTGCCAAAAATGCACAAAGCCACAAAGTTTCTGAGAGCATGTTCTTTGGCCAGATGAGACAAAACTGGAGCTTTTTAGTAAGTCACATCTACTCTGCTCTCAGGTGAAACAGTGAAGCTTTCAAAAGTCTGCCATGAAACACTAGAATTTCTCATATAGTACTATGTACATGTAGAGACATGAACACAAACTGAATCTGCATGCCCAGCAAGTGCAACAAAAGTAAGATCTGGTAAACGTGATGATCTCACAAGCATTTAGAACAGTTTCTCTGAATGAATGACCCTAACTCTTGCTCAAAGAGGAAACCTACTGTCATTGTCAGGAAAACTATCACATGCTGATTTACAGGAAGAGTTGCAACAGTTTCTGCACTTTTACTTTCAAATTAGTTGTGCTTGGCTTTGAATCTGAGAAACACCTGAGACGAGCTGAATAGGCCCTGCTAACTATTTTGTTTCTAATTGTTGTATAAAGTTGTATAAAGGTCTCAATTTTTTTCTAAAAGTGATGCTTATTAGATTACTAAGTTAAGGATCTTTTGCTGGACATATGCACAAATTGCTCAGGAGAAACAGAGAGACAAAAAGTACACCTTTAGACAAATCAGGAGCAGTTATATAATTATAAAAATATAATAATTGTTCACAGCATCAAAACTGAGAAGGCTCGTTGTCCTGGCTGTTCATATTGAGATAACTGTCTCCTGTCCTGATTCTTAACATGAGTGTTTTGTCTGAAAACTGAAGCACAATGTGAGAGTTTATTCTCTTGCAAATGAACTGAAGAGACTTCAAAATATTCAGTGACTGATATGCAGAATAGCGACTAATATGTGTGGCATGGTAGCTGCTCTGCTCTAGAGAGAAAAACTCTACAAAGGGGATGAATGCTACACAGAGGACTGTCAGAGTCAGCCACCCCACCACCAGAGACATATATACCTCCAGATGTAGGAAGAGGGCCACCTGCATCATGAAGGACCCTGTAAGGCTGGAATACAGGCTGTCGAACACACTCACAGAGCAGTTTAAAGGTGTTTAATAAAGTGAACACAAGCACTGAGAACAGGAACAAAACAAACAGCTGATAAACGTGAATACTGATATGAACAGAGAAACAAACACACAATGAATACTAACAAGACACAGGAGGGTTTAAATAGGAGACATTAATGACATACAGGTGCAAACACTAAGGAGCAGGGTGTAACAGGGGCAGGACAAGGGTGGAGACTTAAAGGGACAGACACTAAAGCACACATGACACGAAATCGTGAAAGTACCCACCCCCAAAGGTGCCTAGACCCCGAGGTATAACAGAAATACAAACCCTCCAAAACCAAGAAACCAAAAACCCAGATATACATATAATACCAAAACAAACTAAACACACCCAAACACAAAATTCCTAAAAGGAAGTGATACCATATGTGGCAGACCCCAAATGTGAAAGTGGTTCGTACAGCCATGTCCAGGGCGAAAGCACAAGTACAAAATAAGAGTACATGGGAGACCACCCAGCACGTTCAAAGCCGTCAGTCTCCAGACTGACAAACACTTTTTGTCCTGCTCTCCACAGACAGGAGGTTGAGGAGCATCAAGTGTGAAACCACCACACAAAAAATAGCTTCATTCCAGAAGCAGTCAGTCTCTTAAATCTTACCTAAACTCTACTGCCCTGTCACTTTACACACACCGGTCACTTTAACCACGTATGGTCACTTTATCCATGCTCATGTTGCACTCACCATATTTATAATTTATCTTTACTCAGGTTTCATACTATATTGTGTTTTTTTTTATAACTTTAATACTTGGCGTGAAACTGGGATCAGGAGAATTCAATTTCATTACACAATTGTGTAATCCTATTGTTTTTACTTCTTCTAAGAAACTAGACTGAAGTGAACATTTCTGAGATGTGTATTAAACAAACAGCCTGTTTATTGTGTCATTTACCTGCACACCAACACATTGTATACACACATAAACAGCCTTAAGACTAAAACCAAGTCGATGAGTGTTTTTATACACTTATTAATCAAATAACTGCAGAACATTAGATGTTATCTGTAATCTGGTCAGTGGATTAACATGCACTTGGGAAATCTGATAAATCAGATGGAAAACTCCTTGTCTGCATGAGCCAGACAGTAATCGGATTTCTGCTTTCACTGAAAGAGTAAACTCAGCTAGTCGTCTGTAAAACTTCCTCAATTAGTTTATTACTAATAAAGCAGGTTTAAAAATGAAAGCTCCATGTCCAAATAGATGGCAAGGATATCAAGAATAGTTAATTCACAATTTATCCTTTTTGACATTATCAAGTTATGTCAAATTTTGTTAAAACTATAATCATCTACAAAAAAACTATTTTTTTAGTTATTTAATTTTACATTTTGATTTAGGAAGAATATTTGGGCACAAACAGATGTCATCATAAAGGCCTTACAATGAAGAAGTTGCAGTCAAATGGCTGACTAGTGTTGAGTTTCAGTTCTGGACACGAAAAACACTCACAGACTTCTTTGCCATTCTTAGTCTTGGGGAAACCCTTGATACCATTTTGAAGGACATTCCAAGTCTGAAAATAGTAAAGGGAAGTTTCGACTGACAACCCCTTTGAAGCTTTGATTTGACTCTATATTAAGAATTACTGTAAGAGCAAACGGCTCTAACCCCAGAGCTAAGTGGGGCAACTTGTGGGACTGTTGTTAAGAAGCCAGCCTTGCCGAGCAAGGGTTACATGCAGAGATCAAATTCATCTGTGTGCAAGGTCACTGTGTCACTTTTGTTTTAAAAATTGCAGGTATTCTGTTAAAATGTTTTGTAATATTTCCAAAAAGTCAATAAAATAAAATGCTGGTCAATAAAAAGTACTATTTAATTTGAGGCTATATCAATGCAAGTGACGTTTCACTTCCTAAATAAGTACTTAAACTACAACCAGGATTGCTTTGCTTTTCTGCGATTGGTCATGTAATTTGGTGTCCACCAACCACATGTTACGACTCTGAGCAAAGAAGTTGTGTTTCAAGGAATTATTATTATAAATTATTAGTATTATTAGTATTAAAGTATGAAAATATTATGTCATGTCACACGCCATCATCACTTCACGATAGTAGGCTGCACAGTCATTTTCCTCCAATGCCATCTGTCTCTTGTTGCTTGTAGCAGCCTAGCACCTGATAATCTAGTCCATGTCTTGATGTTATCCATCCAGGTTATTCTTGGTCTTCCACGTCTTTGTACTTCCGTCATAGCACTTCCTTCAATGCTCTCATGTGCTGCCTCATCACATGACCGAAGTAACGTAACCTGCGGGATTTAACATACATCAGTAGCTCCTTTTCAGTTCTGGCATCTCATAGATTTGCTCAGTGGTCATCATCTTTCTTCAAAGTCCAGGGTTCACATCCATATGTAGCTACTGGCCAGATTAAGACTTTCATCAATCATAGTTTGGTGTTAGTGCTAATTAACTTGCTTTTCCACATCTTTATCAATTTGCCCATGGTCATTCACTGGCACAGACTGCAGGCTTTGTTACTCTAAATCCCAAAAATATGAAAGAGTTCACCTGCTCCAAACTTCCTTCCATTGGGATCTTCAGTATATCTTCAGTGTTCGTCAACACGTTTGTTTTAGCTGCACTGATGTTATATACCTTTGCAGCCTTCTCAGTGCGACTCACCAGCTCTTCTAGTTCTTCTTTTGATGTGGCCCATAAGATGAGGTCATCTGCATATCTAAGATTGTTAATAGTCCTTCCACAAATCCTGAATCCTCCCATAAATCCCTGTTTTTTTTAATCACTTGTTCTCCTGAGATGTTGAACAGACATGGTGAGAGGTTACATCCTTGTCAGACTTCTTGTCTGATGCTGAACCATGCTCATGTATAAACGGCTGTCTGATCATACATCAGCTGTTGGACCAGGTGTGAGGAGAAACCCATCTCCAGCATGATTATCCATCCTGGTCATGCTGTACCATCTTGAATGTCTTTGTGAAATCAATAAAACAGAAATACAGTTCCAGGTTCCTTTCTCGTGTTTTCTCCAAGATGACCTGGCGGTTTGTGATCTGATCCTGAGTGCCTCTTCTTAGTCTAAATGTAGCTTGCTCGTGGGCAACCTCTCCTTCCAGCTTAGACTGCATTTGTTTAAAAATATTATGCAGAGTAACAAATAGACTGCACTCTAAATGCAGAACTACAAAGTGCATCTATATGGTAAGTGGAAGGAGGTGTGTGGTCCATATATATATATATATATACATGTATGTATGTATGTGTGTATGTGTGTGCGTACGTGTGTGCATGCATGTGTGTGTGAGAGAGACTGCCAATTGTAGTGTTCGTGCAACTTCTCATCTTCTGTTGTGACATGAAATTTAAAATAATGTTTTGTTTTTTTCAGCTTAGTTTCTATATATTGAGTGTATTCCTTACAAATATAAGTTGATATAGTTAATAAGTTTATAATAAGATATAGATTGAAAGTACTTAAACTGATGTTTTAGTATTAATATTTACATCAGATATAGATATCAATCTATTTCCCCTGAAAGGTCAGTACAGGAAACCAGTGATGAAACCTTGTAATAAAGCATCTACTAGGTTCTTGAGAAGCAGTACAACAGTACCAAATGTCATGGACTTCAGTAGCAGATATTTGGTCCATAGGCCTATACAGTGATATTGAGATACTATGACACTGCAGTATGTTAGATAGACAGAGCAGAATAAATATTAGAGGTTCTGTATATGATCATATCTGCCACTATATGTTGCATCGGAGCACCAGCATTTCAGACCAAAACAAATGCTTTGTATTCAGACACTGTATGCCTCCCTGATTCTGTTTTCAGCGTGGTGATGTGAAGCTCAGAGAAACGTGAAGAGTGAACAGTTTCAGTTCTAAAAACCCCCAAACCCAAAGTTTACCCAAAACATAAGTCCATGCTCTGCCAGAACTACCTCAGGAAAAAACAATATGGTCAGCTTGAAAACATGGAGCAGCAGCACAGTCTCCAGACTTAAACCCCATCCAGCTGATTTGAGATAAACTGGACAGAAGAGTGAAAGCAAAGCAAGCTTACAAGTGCCAACATTTATGTGAACTTCTGCAGCAGATTAGTGAAGAACTTTCTGAAGAATATTTGATGTTTATTTATTTTTATTTATTTATTTTTTTATAATTTATTTCTAGGTTTTTGCCAATTTTATCCCCTTCCCAATGTAGTGGTAGCCAATTAACCCATCCCCTCCGTTAGGCCTCTCCCCATCACTTTGCAATGTCCCTGACTCTAGGAGGGTGCAAGCAAGCACAAGCCTCCTCCGTTGTGTGTGATGCAGCCACCACTTCTTTTTCAATACACCGTCCCTGGAGAGCCTAACGCGCTCGGAGGAAGGCACACAGGGTCCCTAGCTCCGATTGGACCAATCAGTAGATGCCTGAGCCAGCGGACATTGCAATGTGAAAGTGATAGGGAGAGTGAGAGTGCCATCTACCCGCCCAGAGAAAGCACTGCCAATTTTTTGCTCCCTTGGGCCCCAGGGTAGGGTTGCAGCCCGTCCCGTAAAATACGGAATCGTTCCTTATTCGTGAACTAAAACAAACTGAGTATGTCCAGAGAGATAAAACCTAAACCATGTTAGTGGAGTGCCAGTGATACTGATGGAAGGTAATCTCCCGAAAACAGTGCTATGAGAGGTATTGTCAAAAGCTGCAGTTAAAAACAAGTATACTTAACAAACCAGAGTAGGTCAAGAAAAGCAAGTCATTAGTTATTTTAAACAAGGCTGTCTCTGTGAATTGAAACCGGTCAAAACCAGACTGAATATGTTCAAATACTGTAGGTTGTTATGAGAAAGATGGGCATACACTTGTGCTGCAACTACTCTTTCAAGTATTTTGGCAATGAATGGAAAAGTAGAAATAGGTCGAAAATTATTCAGAGTAAGAGTTCTTGTAGCTATTTTGAGAGTAGATGGAACAATCATGTAGCTTTATTTTTTTGGTGGCTCTAACTAGCCTTGGAGATTTGTGGCTTGTTGCATCTGGGTATGATACGCACATAATATTGGTGCAGCTAATATGTGGCGCTTTTGCAGCATGAACTGATGTACCACTCCGTTCATTATGTCCCACTCTAAAACAACCAGGGCATGTCTATATTGCCCTCATTTACTTTCACACTTTTAGTCTCGTCTCTCACTGTGAGGGGAATGGGTTGGTACATATGGTAGATCATGAAGATAAGCCACAGTCAGACTGAAACAGTGCAGACCGTGCATTCTCTGTGTCAGCCCGCGAGGGAAAAACTAGCACTGTGCCCTCAATAAACGGGCTGTAACTGCACTTATGTGAACATTTACCCCCACTTCATGTCTCTGCCCTTCTTTTCTTAAGGTTTGATAATGTAAGAGCAAAACTTTGGGGCTAAATCTCATGGACTCATACCAAACCTTTTATTTCTCACACATCACAGAAAAGCTCTGCTTGCGTTGGCTGTGGTGATAAATAAAAAGCTGAAATTTAAATGGCCTTCTCATTGTATTACTCCGATTATCCAAAAGATGCTTTGGTGACTTCTGATACTGACTAGTATAGCAGTGCTTTGCTGCTCTTGTGTTACCCAGTCAATGACATTACAACACAAAAGTTCAGTGATGTACTGGAAAAATTCAGCAGTGAATGGCTAAAGTTCCTTCTGATTATGAGTACATTTATCAAGATAAACTGGATGCCTACCTGGTTAGGAACTTACAAAGTATTTGATAAGAATATAACACAGGAAGCTTGGTTGTCAATTTAAAATAAAGCTGAAGACAGGAGAAGGAGGTTTTAATGGTTTAAATCCTGGAGGGCTGGTGTCCAGCACAGTTTGATGATATCTCTACTCTGACAGTATAATTAGGGTGACCAAATTTTCATTTGGGAAAACCAGGACACCTTGGAGCGGGGGGGGGGGGGGGGGG
>BRDA01057170.1:10440-18811 GCA_036984385.1 Crenuchus spilurus
CCTGACTCTAGGAGGGTGAAGACAAGCACAAGCCTCCTCTGGTGTGATGCCAGCCACCGCTACCGCTGATACACCATCACTGGGGAGCCTAATGTGCTCGGAGGAAAGCGCAGGGTTCCCAGCTCTGAACAGACCAATCAGTAGGCTTGAGCCAGCGGACATTGCTATGTGAAAGTGATAGGGAGATAGAGATTCCCGCCATCTGCCCGCCCAGAGAGAGCACGGCCAATTTCTGCTCTTTTGGGCCCCAGCTGTTGATGGCAAACAGCATGACCGGGATTCAAACTCGCAATCCTTTGGTCATAGTGTCAGCGTCTTATCCTGTTTAGGCCCATCTAATCTAATTTTAACCTAGTTACTGAATAGTTAATACTATTTAGTGAATACACATTTTAAAGTGAATAACTGAATAAGACACATTGTCCCCACTGTTAAACTCCTTCATTGTTGCTTTAAATCCATCTGAACACACTAAGACTGCATTCAGCACCAAGGGTTTAGCTGTGCATAGTGGAAAGTGGGTTTGAAACACATTAGTAAAGAGAATATCCGTCTTATTAATGATCCTGCACCACAAATGCATTAAAGGTGCGGTCCGTTGACATGAGTTTGTTTTAAAAATCGAGCGACATAACAAAATGAGATGTTGAGAACAACTGAAAGCTGCATTTGTGGTCAGAAGCCTTTAATAGGCTATTTTCTGTGCATAATCCCTGGGTTCACTTGATATTACTGATAGGCAGGCCATTAGACTGGCCCATCTCCAGACGTGTCTGACTTCATAGGCTCTGCCACATAATTACAGCCTACTGAACAATACGAGAGCTAGAAGGTCAAGGTTAATAAGAAGTTTCCTATTTTATGGGAAAGATCCAGTCTTCTTTTGCAGTTCTTGGTTGTGATGGTGCTTCGTAAACGTTACAAAAACATATTTAGAATTTTTTAAACAGTAACATTCGTGCACTGTTAAAACAGGCCTGTCTTACTAAGTGGAAATAAAATATGAGAGAATGAATGTTCACTGCCAAACCTTGTTCTCTGGAGTGATGTCATCTTTTTGGCTTTCCTAAAGCTGACCATTGAATTGAAGAGCCAAAAGGGATTCTTCAATGGCATCACTTTAAGAACACCTTTACTCCTAAGAATGGAGATTTCTGGGTAACACTTTATAATAGCTTTCATTAATAGCTCATTAATTAATGGTTAATACCTCAACAAATCATTAGTTTATGAGAATTTCAGGGCAGCACGGTGGCTTAGTGGTTAGCACGTTCGCCTCTCAGCGCTGAGGTCTTGGGTTCGAGTCCACATCTGAGCGGAGTTTCCATGTTCTCCCCGTGTCTGCGTGGGTTTCCTCCGAGGTCTCCGGTTTCCTCCCACAGTCCAAAAACATGGAGGTCAGGTGGATTGGGTACTCTAAATTGTCCGTAAGTGTCTGTGCGTGCATATGTGTACACCCAGTGATGGATTGGCGCCCTGTCCTGGGCTTGGTTGAATAGTGTAATGCCCTGCCCTGCGCCCAGTGAAGGGGTAGGGGACTAACCGCGACCCTGATAAGGATTAAGCGGGTGGGATAATGAATGAATGAATGAGAATTTCATTAACTAATCATATATTAATGATATACTAATTATTTACTAATGATTTGTTAACACTTGCAAAAATGAATACAATCAGTAAGTACATGAACTGTCATTTCTTAACATTTGTTCGTGTTCAAATTCTCATGAACTAATGATTTGTTCACAGTTATTAATCATCAGTTAATGGCTTATTAATGAACGTTATTATAAAGTGTTACCCACTTCTGTAATCACTGATTAACTTCTGCATTCCTCAAAACTCCTCTTTCCTCCTTTCTCAGGGGCATTGTGAATGTTGCATCATCAGCTAATCTCCTCACTAACACCAAGAACGTGCAGTTGGCTTTGGACCCCAGTCTGGCTTTGCTCAGTCGTCGTCAGAGAAGGCTGATCCGACAGAACCCCGGCATTCTGCACGCCATCGCAGCCGGCCTGCACACGGCCATTAAAGAGTGCAAGTGGCAGTTCAGAAACCGCCGCTGGAACTGTCCCACCTCACACACTCCCACCGTCTTTGGGAAAATAGTCAATAGAGGTGAGCTTGTCCGTCAGTGCTTCCTTTTCCCTTCTGGTGAACATTCATAGTTCAATTAGTCCAAAGATCACTTTTCAGTAACTGCACTGTAACTAATGTGGAAGTGACTGCATACGGTTAAGGTTCAATGTTTCCAAACGTGCCAAGAACTGTTTAGGACCTGTCTCTCGGTTTAAAGGGTTAATCTGAGCCTACCTTACGTCTGAAAGGAAGAACTTGTGGCCTAAGGTCTTGGCCAGTGGAATGGAACCCAACCGCAAGAGAGGCTGCAGCAAAATGATTGATCTGTTTTAAAAGTAGGCATGCTGGGAATTCCTGAAGAACATTGTGGCTGTTGTTTTGTCAGGTTGCCGAGAGACGGCGTTCGTGTTTGCCATCACGAGTGCGGGGGTGACCCATGCAGTGGCACGGTCCTGCTCTGAAGGCTCCATCGAGTCCTGCACCTGTGACTACAGGCGGCGTGGCCCTGGTGGCCCAGACTGGCACTGGGGGGGCTGCAGCGACAACGTGGACTTCGGCAGGGTGTTCGGACGAGACTTCGTAGACTCCAGTGAGAGGGGACGAGACCTGCGATACCTCACTAATCTACACAATAATGAGGCGGGGAGAATAGTAAGAGATGCCATTTATCATTTTTCTTCTAATAGTCATTAATCGTAACTACTATTCATGGTCTTTTAGACCCTCAGAGGGACTCATATGTGGTACCTTGCAAAATGTTAACTCCTTAAATCCGAGGCTTAGTCTTCAGTGATTCATCTTAAGACTTATTATTTATTGCTATGACTTTTATGGTAACTACCAATCAAAATGCCAATCAAACTGACTCTATCATCATAAGGGTTGGATTCCTAGACAGGGCTTAAATATGGTCAGTGGAGCTGATAAAATGCTCAATGAGTGTAGATACAAGGTCTGTCTACCTAATGAAGTGGGCCTTGTGTGTATGTACAGATGTAATATGCATTAGTGTTGTGTTCTTAGAGGTTAAAGGGTTCATCTGATTTGGTTGAGCCTCATTTCTCGCTTCTCTCCTCCAGACTGTCGCTTCAGAAATGCGTCAGGAGTGTAAGTGTCATGGCATGTCAGGCTCATGCACAGTGCGCACCTGCTGGATGCGGCTGCCCAACTTCAGAGCGGTCGGAGACGTCCTGAAGGACCGCTTCGATGGAGCCTCAAGAGTTGTGTATGCCAACAAAGGCAGCAACCGTGCATCCCACCGGGCTGACCCTCGCCACCTACAACCTGAAAACCCGGCTCACAAACTGCCTTCTGCGCGCGACCTTGTCTATTTTGAAAAATCACCCAATTTTTGCTCCTATAATGGCAAAACGGGCACTCTGGGCACATCAGGACGTACCTGCAACAGCTCATCTCCGGCACTGGATGGCTGTGAGCTGCTGTGTTGTGGGAGGGGCTATAAGACTCGTATGGAGAAGGTGACCGAGAGGTGCCACTGCACGTTCCACTGGTGCTGCCATGTTAGCTGCCTCAACTGCACCAGCACACAGACGCTACACCAGTGTTTATGAAAATGGCTTAACAGAACTGATTCTGCAGTGATCCAGTGGGCGTAAACTGGATCTGGACAGTGGACCATTGGTGTATGTATATATTGGGAAAAAGTATTTTAAATCAGTTCTTCTCATTTTTGCGATAAAAGAGAGAAACAGAAGAAAACGTGAGTGGGATGACAAGAAATGTGCAATGTCGGGCCATTTCTTTGATGTCATTTCTTCAGATGTGTGAGTGTTATTAAAGGGATACTCCAGCATTTTCCAACATTAGCGCTAACCTGTCAGATTTGTAGTATACGAATGTTTACCATCATGAAAAATTGACTTTTTAAATCTTGTACTTAAACTTGCAAAGTCGAAACAAGTCGATAGGCACCATTGGGCACCTTCTGATTAGCATCAGTTATGAGTGTATTTTAAGGGCTCTATTTTTAACTATAAAGAATTGTCCATGGTGATTGATCACTACAGATAGAGCAGACAGAGAGTAGGTTGAAAACTGCTGGAATATTCCTTGTGTATTAGACATACGTCCTATAAAACACCATAACACTACAGATAGCCGTGGTAGAACTTTGGCTAGTATTGAAATGAATCCATCAAATTAAATTAGATGAGATGTAGACCACTGTTCAGTGCTATCCGCTATGGCTACAGTATATAGGCAACTGCTGAGCGGGATCCAGTCCAAAAATACTTAGGGATACTGAGGCCAGAACCACCAATCTGAAGGTTCTGCCATCTCCTCCCTCTCCTGGTGTCCGATTCTCCGCGGAGCAGGAAACTGGAGAGCAGGAACTGGACACAAAGTCTGACAGATGTTCCTGTGGCCAAGGAACCACAAGCATGTTCTCTCATAAACCGATGAAAAAAAAAAAAAAAAAACTCCTACAAGAGGAGGGTTATTTAAAATATCAGCGTGTTGTTTTCTTTAGCTGCAGTTCTACATTTCTCACCAAGGAAGGAAAAAAAACACTGTGTGATGTATATCTCAAAAACGTTCTTTCCTGATTTTCAGTGCAGTGGAATTCTGGAGCTTGCCCAAGCTCTTATGATTTCCCACTCAGACTCATCCTACTTCCCGGCGTTGCTTACATGCTCCTGTCATTCTGTAGCAGCGTTCACTAATGTGTGGTTTACCGCACCGCTGTACTGATAGACAGTGATTGGAAGCAAGCATTAAAGAAGAGACTAAAATTTCCTTTCAAAATGAATGAATGTAGTGTTCAAACACTGAAGAGAGACACTTGTTCATTGATTCGCTTCTCGTTGGCATGTGGAGCAGCACTAAATGATCTGTATTGAGAGCCAGTAGTGTATTGCCAACACTGAAAAAAGATGATGCGTTAAGATTACGTCAACACAATTACAGCCAAATGTCATTAAGAGACAACGTTGTGCTGATGTAATGTGTTATGTCATGTGGAAATGATGTACATCTTTGAATCCGGTAATGCCAGTGCATCACGTTTTTCAGTGTAGAATAGACAACATGGGGTAAACAACAGTACACAGTAAATCTGCCAGTGTTAAATCAACACTATTAGAGTTAAATTAACACTGAGGGTGTCAAAATGTAACACTCCCAGTGTTAATTTAACTCTAATAGTGTTGATTTAACACTGGCAGATTTACTGTGTATCAACAGAAATTTAGGATTAATGTGTAAAGATAATCTTGTAAATTCTCTACTACGTAGTTTACAATGGACACAATCTATATGGAAACTGTTTTGTATATCAGCTGACATAACCAAAATACTGTAAATAATATACATAGAAGAAAATATATTTATGCTGACAAAACCTGCAAATTATGAAAAACGAACCAATCAAAAAGTAGAGTGATAAAAAGGCTTTCTTTATTCAGGTCTGTGCTAAGTTATATGAAAGATCATAAATGGATGAATGTGACAACTACAGAGTTAATCTGCCAGTGTTAAATCAACACTATTAGAGTTAAATTAACACTGACAGTGTTACATTTTGACACCCTCAGTGTTAATTCAACTCTAATAGTGTTGATTTAACACTGGCAGATTTACTGTGTATGTTGAACTGGTTCATCCAGGATGGGACCAAATATCAGCTACACCTTGGAGACACAGCTGCCCTGAAAAAGTCTCCGGAAACCTACATGTTTTACATGCACTGAACATCATGTATGTTGTTTTTTTCTTTGTGAATAGAAATATTTATTGCTGTATGATGGGCTTTCTAGAGAAGTATTTTCAGTATTAGGACGTCAAGCTCAGTTTAAGCCTTAGAAAAACGTTCTTGTCATCTTTAAATAGTGTGATAGGAAAATAAAGGTTCTATTTTCAAGTAAACTTGTGTCTTATCTTTAAGAAAAGCTCAGTTTTAAATGGAATATCTCAGTCTGGTAATTATTTTTTACTCAAATACCACAAAACGTTCTCATCAGCTTTGCTCCGCTGACCATCTATCACTCATATACTGTAACAAAAACATGGCAAAACATGACACGAGGGCTTTCATTAGGCTAAATCAACACTGCGAGTGTAGAAGTCTATCCGTTCTTACAGACCCAAAGCCAGTGCTGAAAGCCTGAGAGCAGGCCGGTCCCCACCCAGCAAATCCACGGCAACCACAGAGACAGCCTGAGCAGTGCCATAACACAGCGTCCATTCTATATGTTTTTACAACACCAAAGGTTTTGCTTCATTTACTTAATGTCGGAAAAAAATAAAGAAATAGTAAAAGAAATAATGACAGGCCGTTTTTCCCCACTCCGTCTGACTGGAAGGCCAGTGTGACCACAGGAGCTTGGATGCATTTTGGTTCTCTCTCTTAGGCCGGTGAAGGCACAGTGGTGGGCTACCAAAGGTCAGCCAGCCAGAGCAACAGGAAAGCCACACTGAGAGACAAAGAGAGAGAAAGACTGAGAGAGAGAGAGAGAGAGAGAGCGCAATGGAGAGAGAAAGAAACTTAGAGAGAAAGGCTACATCCATGCCATATATGGCTGTCATTATCAATTGCTTTGTTGATTCTTTGTTGAAAGTGAATAAACATCTGCACTTTTTCTTTTTTTTACTTTCAATGTACACAGACTGATTATATATTATATTTGTGTGTGTGTGTGTGTGTGTGTGCGTGTGTGTGTGTGTGTGTGTGTGTGTGTGTAAGAATGTATAACACTTTGAAAATCAGCAAAACATGTATTATGGCCTGGGGTGTCCAAATTTTTGCATAGGACTGTATATGGCCAAAACTCCACAAATGTATTTAATTGAGTAATCACAACAGCATTACTTTATGCAGTATTTTGAATGTGTGTGCTTTTATGACAGCATCTGAAAGCATAGTGAACAATATAAAGTTCACTCTTACAAAAGCCTAACCCACAGTAATAAATCTAAATGGTGTAGCTACAGTCCTGTGAAAAACAAAGTACATCCTCTTTGAGTTCTATAGTTTTACAGATCAGTGTAAATAAAAAAAATCATCTGGTCGTCAGAAGATCTTAAAATGAGGTACAACACAAGACAAGTTAAGACCACCCTTACTGTTTCCATAGAAATTAAGAGGATAAGTAGCAGGAAGGGGCTGCTAATCAAATGCTAATCAGCTAATCATTAACTGCTCATCAGTAAGTGTGATCACCTCCATAAAAGTAGAAGAAAAAAACCCAGAGCTACTCAGACTCAGACATCAGTTAGCATGTTAAATGCTCAAGCTCATGACACTGCAATTAGAAAAAGACGGAACATGTAAAGCTTGTTTGGAAGCTTGAAAAGTTTGAAATGGCAGCACTTATGTTTGCCAAGTTGCATCTGAACAAACCACAAGACTTCTGGAACAACATCCTTTGGACAGATGAGACCAAAGTGGAGATATTTGGCTGTAATTTACAGCACCACGTCTGGCAAAAAGCAAACACAGCATATCAGCACAAACACCAAATACCAACCATCAGGCACGGTGGTGGTGGTGTGATGATTTGAGTTTGTTTTCCAGCCACAGGACCTGCACACCTTGCAGTCACCATTAACTCCTCAAAGCATTTTATGGTCAAATGTGAGGCCACCTATCTGATAGATAAAGTTGGGCTGAAACTGGGTCATGCAACAGGACAATGATCCCAAGCACACCAGCAAAAATGTACAACAGAATGGTTGAAAAAAAGAGCCAAGGTGTTGCAGTCAAAGTCCAGACCTCATCCCAATGGAAATGCTGTGGTGGGACCTTAAGAGAGCTGTGCATAAACAAATGCCCACAACCTCACTGAACCGAGGCAGCACTGAAGATGAGTGGGTTAGAATTCCTCCAGAATAATTTGAGAGACTGATAAAGTTGTAGAGAACATGATTGCTTCAAGGTTATTGCTGCTACAGGTGGTTCTACACTTTACTGATTAATTGGGTTTTTCATACAAGGCTTCATTATTTTGGATTATTGGAATCGGTGTTACTGTTCATCTGAGGTTGTATTTATCACATTTTAAGACCTGCTAAGCATATAAGCTAAGCAAGACATGTATATGTAAAGCCATAGAAAACAAGAGGGTGTATTTTGTTCTTCACATGGCTGTTTACCCATAATGCACTGAGTCATAACTTAGCCATAGAGTGTGATGAGAAGAGCAGTGTAATATGTGGTGTAGTGTTCTATAGTACTTCTGATTTTTGATTAAATGGTGTGAGAGAGAGAGAGAGAGAGAGAGAGAGAGAGAGAGAGAGAGAGAGAGAGAGAGAGAGAGAGAGAGAGAGAGAGAGA
>BRDA01057173.1:0-38518 GCA_036984385.1 Crenuchus spilurus
TTTTGGTTTTTCAGGGCCACATAAAACTAGAATCCAGGAAATCTAATACAATCATCTCTACACATCTCTCCAAAAAACTCTCCTCATCAGCTAGTGGAGAGCATAGAAGAACTATGTTTAGTTTAACTGGAATTCATTTACATTAGAGGCACACTTAAGAGAAATTATTTTGCTGCACGCACACTGTGCAGAGCTCACTTCACTTTATAAACAGTCCATCCATTTTAAAGTCTTATTCTCAAACAGTCAGATGTTCTTTCAACACTACAGTAAAAAAACATTAAACTAGATTAACTGCTTTTGTTGCTATACTACTAAAAATTCTAAAATACCCAGTAGAGGAGACATGCAAATATAAATGAGTGTTTTTACTATTTGACTTGCTGTACCGTGAGCAATCACGTTGTGTGATCAGAGCTTATCAACACATTTCAGACTCATTTAAATACTTTCATACTAGATGTATAGAACACAGTTTTTACCCCAGTTTACTAGTAAATAATACATTTCAGATTAAATTCTGCATGATTGTTGGAATCTTTGGTGCAGTATTATAAACACAAATATCAAATGTCCATTTGCTCTCATAATACATTGCTATTATTACTCGCTGCCATACACTTTCCTCTTCCAGTACACAAATGAAGAAAACAAGTACATCTCTCTAAGAATTCTGGTCTTTGTTTTGTGAATGAGGTCAGGTTGAACTTCCTTGCAGGTCTCTGTACTCTTTGATGTGGTGTAGAGCATCAGGGTCAGCATCCACCAATCCAATGGAAAGAATTTTCATGATGAAGTGAAGTTCCTTCTCACTAAGGTCCTTCTGTGTGAGAAGAAACACCATTTACTGTCCAATAAACAAGGGTATACTCAATAATAATAATAATAATAATAATAATAATAATAATAATAATAATAATATTAATAATAATAATAATAATATTAATAATAATAATAATAATAGGTTTGACTTATATAGCACCTTACACAAACCCAAAACACTTTACAGAGAGAAAAAAAACTTGCAGAAGAAGAAGTGTAGTAGGCTAAAGAGGAAGGTTTAAAGTTAAAGTGTGAAAGAAGAGAGGCTAAAGCAGCCACAGAGAGATTGTAGAAGAGAGTTCCAAAATTTAGGAGCAGTAGCACTGAAAGACCTGCCAATCATTGTTGAGAGTTATTTATGTGGGATAATAAGAAGACCAGTGTCAGAAGATCTGAGGGAGGGAGAGGGACAGTGTAACTGAAGGAGCACACTGAGGTAAAGAGGGGAGAGACCATGAAAGACTTTGAATGTCAAAAGGAGACATTTATATGTTATAAGTGAGGATACTGGTAACTAGGACTGGGTATCACCACAGATTTGCTGAATCGATTAAATTCTGATTCTGAGTCATTTAGTTTCAGTTCATTTCAGCTACAATAACAAGTTTTGTTTGGATATGAAGTAATATCTTGTACAGCATATCACAAAAGTGAGTACACCCCTCACATTTCTGCAGATATGTAAGTATATCTTTTCATCGGACAACACTGACAAAATGACACTTTGACACAATGAAAAGTCGTCTGTGTGCAGCTTATATAACAGTGTACATTTATTCTTCTCTCAAAATAACTCAATATACAGCCATTAATGTCTAAACCACCAGCAACAAAAGTGAGTACACCCCTAAGAGACTACACCCCTAAATGTCCAAATTGAACTGCTTGTCATTTTCCCTCCAAAATGGCATGTGACTTGTTAGTGTTACTAGGTCTCAGGTGTGCATAGAAAGCAGGTGTGTTCAATTTTGTAGTACAGCATGGCACTTCATGGCAAAGAACTCTCTGAGGATCTTAAAAGATGAATTGTTGCGCTACATGAAGATGGCCAAGGCTACAAGAAGATTCCCAACACCCTGAGACTGAGCTGCAGCATAGGGAGAGACCCTGAACACACGCTAATATCATGACGAAAATTTTCGTCGGTTTGCGTATTTTAGTGTTAAAAGAGCAGGGTCCACTCAGAACAGACCTCACGTTGGTTGTCCAAAGAAGCTGAGTGAACGTACTCAGAGTTACATCAAAATTCTGTCTTTGAAAGATAGGCGCAGGAGTTCTGTCAGCATTGCTGCAGAGACTGAAGAGGTGGGGGGTCAGCCTGTCAGTGCTCAGACCATACGCTGCACACTATATCAAACTGGTCTGCATGGCTGTCACCCCAGAAGGAAGTCTCTTCTGAAGTCTGTACACAAGAAAGCCCACAAACAGTTTGCTGAAGACATGTCAACAAAGGACATACATTAATGGAACCATGCCCTATCAATCAGGTGAGGAGTACAAAGATAAGTGTGTCATGCCTACAGTCAAGCATGGTGGTGGGATTGCCATGGTCTGGGGCTGCATGAGTGCAGCAGGTGTTGGGGAGTTGAACTCCAATATGTACTGTGAAATAATGAAGCAGAGCATGATCCCCTTCCTCCAGAAACTGGGTCGCAGGGCAGTGTTCCAGCATTATAATGACCCCAAACACACCTCTAAGACGACCACTGCTTTATTGGAAAGGCTGAGGGTAAAGGTGATGGACTGGCCAAGCATGTCTCCAGACCTAAACCCAATAGAACATCTTTGGGGCATCCTCAAGCGGAAGGTGGAAGAACGCAAAGTCTTGAATATACACCAGCTCTGTGATGTCATGGAGGAGTGGAAAAGCATTCCAGTGGCATCCTGTGAAGCTCTGGTAAACTCCATGCCCAGGAGAGTTAAGGCAGTTCTGGAAAATAATGGTGGCCACACAAAATATTGACACTTCAGGAACTTTCACTAAGGGGTGTACTCACTTTTGTTGCCGCTGGTTTAGACATTATTGTCTGTATATTGAGTTATTTTAAGGGAAGAATAAATGTACACTGTTATATAAGCTGCACACAGACGACTTTTCATTGTGTCAAAGTGTCATTTTTTCAGTGTTGTCCCATGAAAAGATAAACTTACATATCTGCAGAAATGTGAGGGGTGTACTCACTTTTGTGATACACTGTAATTGTACAAGGAACACTCAACCTACCATTATTACAAATATTATTGTTTACATGTAGAATTAACCCAAAACACACAACTCATGTTTTACTGTAATGTGCATGTGAGAAAGTGAGACACAGAAACAGAAAGATTAGAGATGCTGTGTGTGTTTGTGTGTGTGTGTGTGTGTGTGTGTGTGTGTGTGTGTGTGTGTGTGTGTGTGTGTGTGTGTGTGTGTGTGTGTGTGTGAGAGAGAGAGAGAGAGAGAGAGAGAGAGAGAGAGAGAGAGAGAGAGAGAGAGAGAGAGATGTTAAGTTGTTAATACAGAATATAATGTTACTGTTTACTTTCAGATTCCCTAACTCACAAACATTCTGTATTGATGTGAATTAGAAATTCAGTCTCAGGCTGTTTAGTATGAGAACTTTTGGTCTGAGAGCTGAGACATAATGGTTTAGTACGAGGACTGATGGCATTCTTTCCACAGCATGATACCTGAAGCCATGGTCAGACAATGTCCTAAAATGTGCACTGTAAACGCCTTCACTCCATCTCCAGTTTAACTCATGAGCAGAGCAGATCATTTAATAAAAAATAATGGCTGGTCACACAGAATTAAAGGGGGTTAAAGATTTACACTCACACTGGGAAAAATAGGCTCATTTTAAAGACTGATCTCATGTTTATAAATCAATATCAGATCATTCAAATGAAGATCGATTTGAATAATAAAAAAAAAAAATTTAACCCACCCCTACTGGTAACCAGTGAAGGTGATGGAGGATGGAAGTGATGCGAGTTAAAAGTGAGGTGGGCTGCAAGTGGCTCAGCGGGCAAAGACACTACCACTATGACCCGAGTATCGCGAGTTCGAATCATTTTGCCATCAACAGTCGGGGCCCAAGAGAGCAAAAATTGGCAGTGCTCTCTCTGGGCAGGTAGATGGCGCTCTCACTCTCCCCATCACTTTCATGTTGCAATGTCTGCTGGCTCAGGCATCTACTGATTGGTCCAATTGGAGCTGGGGACCCTGTGTGCCTTCCTCCGAGCGCGTTAGGCTCTCCAGTGACGGTGTATCAGCGGTGATTTGAAAAGAGACGGTGGCTGCATCACACGCAGCGGAGGAGGCTTGTGCTTGCCTGCACCCTCCTAGAGTCAGATCTCACCCCATTACTTTACTTCTGTTGTAATGTATAAACAAACACATTTCTACCAAATGTAAGTCATGTGAGCATCCAGAATCTGGTCTGTAGGAACAGCTGATTCAAATTAAAGCCTTTTTTTAAATAAATTAAACTTTACAGAGCAGCTCCTGAATGACAGTCATGTCTTACTTTCTTCTTCAGCTCAGAATTAATCTGTTAGTTTCTCATGTTTATAATACTGCACTGCTCATGTTTTGCAGTGTGATTACTGTGTCTGTGTGAGAGCGCAGACACAGAATCAAGAAACCCAAGTAACAGTGACAACAATGGAGAAACAAAAACAACAACTGTTATGTTCATTCACTTGCTTATCATGGCCTCACGCTCACTTTACAGCACAGATCACATGATCAGCTGACGCAGTACACATGCACAACAATGCAGACATATCAGTACATATATAGGAAATGTATGTTGTAATACAATGCACCTAAGTAATGTAATCCTTATGAATTCAGTAACTGTAATGTGATTACACTCATTTTAACTGCACTGCTTTACTTCATTACCAGAAAAAGTTCTCATTTTGTAACACAGCAGTAAATCACTATTTTTTTCAGTAATTCAGTAAATCATCAATTTGTAAAACTGACATCTTTATAAAATTGTAAATTGTCATTTTTTGTCCTTTTTGTAGATGTATTAAAAATGAGAAAATGAGTTTACCTTCTTTTTTTCAGGAATGGCACGGCTGACTTTACCGCATCTTTGTGGCCCCTGTTAGTGAAAATGATAAAAATGTGCACAATCACAAACATGCTGGATTTGCTTAAGAGAGGCACTCTCTTAAAGGGAAAAAATGATCTTCGCGTTTAAATTTACATACAGTGGCATCTAACAGTTTGGGCCAAATGTCTAATTTTTTAAAAACAATTTTGGAGTGAAAAAAGAAAAGAGGCACCAGGCAGAAATGTGGGCACCCAAAAAGCTCTCTAATATCTTTTAGCAAGGTCTATGATCTTAATGAGATTTTTAGGGCTGTGGCTTGTTTACAGTCAGGTGATGCACATTTTAAAGCTTAATAAACACTCTAACTCAAACCCTGTCCCAACCATCAGCTCCAGTTAGCAGCTGCCTAAAAGTCTGAAACCTGCATGCAGGGCAAGAACAAGTGGTTTACAAGGAAGAATTGCTGAAAAAACACATACTGAAATGTTATTAGCTGATCAAAACATCAGCGTGGTACTTGTTAAAGGGGTGCAATTAAGTATTGATCATTAGAAGAAAACAGAAAATTAAAAAATAGTTTTTCCTTTTTAAAAAAAAAATCAGGTCGTCTTTTACTTGCTTAGCTATTCATAGTAAGAGAAACAAAAAAAACTGCCCAAACTTTTGCACACTGTTGTATTAACACTAACCAAGTGGTGTCATGTTTTGTTTGTTCACTTGTTTTAAGTCATTACATTAAAAAATTAAGCTGAATTATCAATAAAACAGTAGGTTCACTAATTATAACACTGACGTCAAGTTGAAATAGTTCACAGAACATACACAGTGATGTGAAAAAGTATTTGCCTCTCACACTTAAATGTTTCAGATTATCAAACACAAAGATAAACTGTGTAAATACAACAAGCAGATTTAAAATTATTTATTTTATTAAAGGAAGAAAGCTATCCAAACCAACCTGGCCCTATATAATCTCCCCCAAATGAATTAACTGATTAACCACATATTTTGGAAAAAAAGTTCAATTTCATGGTCACACTCAGACCTACTTACTAACAGGTCTGTAGAATCAAAAAACCACTTCAATAGAACCTGTCTGACATCATGAAGATCTCAGGAAGATCACATTATGTCCCAATCTGAGGAAATACTTTTTCACAGCACTGTATCACACTTCCCACCACCAGCGCAGTTCCAGAGGATATCTAACAGAAGTCCACTGTGTCTTTGGACTGTTCCTTCATGAACCCACAAACTCAACCTGAGGTCTACATCATCAGTTCCAACCAATCCAGACTCAGTTCACCACTTACCAGAGCACTGATCTGTATCACTAAGCACACCATTTAAACACAGGCTTTAGCTAAGCTCATTGTGAAGTATTGCCACCATTTACCAGAACATGAATGAATGAATGAATGAATGAATGTTACACTTATATAGCGCCTTTCTAGATACCCAAGGATGCTTTACAATCAACACACTCCATTTACACACACTCAATCACACACACCGGTGAGAAGCAGCAGCCAGGCATGCACAGCGTACTCTCCACCGGAAGCGACCGTCCACCTGGAGGACTACATCGAGCACTAGGGGGAATCACCCAGGACAGAGTGCCAACCATATCTGGGCAAACATACATACACACATACCAGGGTAATTTTAGAGTAGCCAATTCACCTGATCTCCATGTTTTTGGACTGTGGAAGGAAACCCACGCAGATGCAGGGATAACATGGAAACTCCGCTCAGATGTGGACTCGAACCCAAAACCTCAGCGCTGAGAGGTGAACGTGCTAACCACTAAGCCACCGTGCCACGCAGAACATACCAAGCCTGCTTAACCCAGTATCTGACCATGCCCTGAACGGTTTGGTAGTATTGTTTTCCTGGTTTACAGATTTACTGACTACTCCCTAGATATTCCCATTTTGCTGTTTGGCTGTTCTGCTGGTTTTGATCCTACAAGTGTTTGGATTAAATCATTTCGGTCTCTTTTAATCTGCAAGCATCTGACCGGTCCTTTCAGCATTACAGTGTAGCCCTACAAAATAAAGATTTTAAAAAATTCTTCTTGAAGAGCGTGTGTTCACTGACACGTACTGTTGTTGTGAATTTCAGAGATGTATAAATAACCAGTGTCAATGCCCAGTATTTGCTCAATTTCTCCTATTTTTGTTGATTTGTCACACTTAAAATATTTCAGATTTTTATAAAAATCCATTTTAATAAAAGAAAAAAGACAAGAAAAAGTTATTGTAGATAATAATTCAAAATCTATATTAAAAACTGCAGCCAAATGCTTGCAACCAGGGGTGTCAGTGGGGGGAAAAGTGGCACTGAGTTACCATGGCCCCAAGTGTGGAGTGGGCCCTTGAGGAGCCTGGAATTTTATTTTCCTTTAAGTATTAAAAAAAAAAAGATTTAGTAATAGGGGGGGGGGACTGGGCATTGCTTGTGCATAGGGCCCAGAATTTGGTGCTACGCCCCTGTTTGCAACAATACATCACTGTATTGTAACATCGACAGAATTGCTTTAATTCAGCTACACTGAAGGGTTTTCAAAAAGCCTGTTTGAGGGCCTGTCACAGCATCTGGGATTAAATCAGGACTTTAACGTTGTTTATTCTGAGTCATTCAGAGGTAGACTTGTTTATGTGTTTCAGATGATTGTTCTGCTGCATAACCCAACTGCACTTATGCTTTAGGTCACAAACTGAGGATGTTCTCCTTCAGGAGCTTCTAAAAGTGAGCAGAATTCATGGCCATCAATTATGACAAGTCATACAGGTCCTGCAGAAGCAATACATCCATTACACTTCCATCTGAGACCTTCTAGCTGCTTCACATTGCAGACGAGTTCAACTTAAGTGATGTTTGAGCTCAGCAGGTCAGGCCTGGGCGTGGCTAGTGAAATTTAACACAACACTTAGTTGAATTGGCTTCATTTGCTTAATTAATAGCTAAGACTGCAATTACCTTTACACACAGAGCCAAGCAGGACTGAACACCATCTTTTCTTCAGTAAATGAAAACAGGGAAATACTTTTATTATACTTAAGTATACTTAATAACATGTACCTGACGTATACTTTTTTTGGTAAGGGAACCACAGTAATTTAGGCTACTTAACAGGTGAACCATAATGCAACAATGTATTTAGCTTTAACAGTCCCAAACGCTGAAATGTGCTTTTTTAAAAGGTGGTGACAGTGCTCTCTGACAGGATTCTAGCAGACTCTGAAAACATACTGACACTGTTATACTCAAACGCAAAGTGACTTAAGCAGAAGTAGAATGCTGTTTGAATGGGTTTTTGTGGATAACAGGGCTGTATTGACCCCGGGGACTCTACTCTAATTTACTTGAGGTCAGCCATGGCCTAAAGGTTAGAGAAGAAGGTTTGGGACCAAACGCTCACTGGTTCGAGCCCTGGAACCAGCATTAAAACATGTTCACAGCTGAAGTGCGCTTGAGTAAGGCACCTGCTCCCCAGGCGATGCAGCGGATAGGTGCCCACTGCTCTGTGTAGGTTTGTACTCCTTTCAGTCTGATGATGAACATTATAGAAACACACAGCATTCAGAAATAAAAAGTATGTTAAAGTATTTAGTAACTTTTATTTGAAAGGATTGTCTTGCATAGGGTTGCATAGCCAGTTAAATTTTCAACACTGAAGTAACTTAATCAGATGATACATTCAGCTTATTTAATTATTACATTTATCAACCAATGATATGACTCATTAAAACACTTCCAATATCCCAATTCTACTGCTGGATGCATTTACTACTCAACATTTCTCCACAGTCAATCTTTTTATGATAATTCATCATTCTTATCCTTTTTCCCTGTCATTTCCTATGTTGTTACACACCAACACAACTTTTGGCTACAAAATACCAAATGCACAATATTTTAGGAAACCTTAAGTAATTTTAAGTAAAGAATTTTATATTTGAATTACGTTGCAAGTAGATATTTTCTATTGAAATCACAGTACTGCACAGCTTCCATAGCCAGAGTTGATCATGTTGTGATGTTTATCTTGTTGTAAAGAAAACTGGATGATAATATCTGCTTACCTGACTAAGGCCTTTGGATGTACACACAATGATGCAAATAAGACCAAAAACGATCTGCAGGGTAGAAGCAGTAAATAAAGTAAATAAACTGCAAGCTTTGCTTTGCTGAAATTATGCATTGATGCTTGAATTTTGATGATATAAGAGGAGCATCCTGGCCTAAAACTTAAATTTTTACTGTGTCATGCAGAACTCTAGCACAGCATTACAGTTTTGTTTGAAAGTTTTGAACCCTTTTCTGCATAAATATGACCTAAAACACCATCACATTTTTAGAAGTCCTAAAAGTAGATAAAGAGAACCCAGTTAAACAAATGAGACAAAAAATACTTGGCCATTTATTTTATTGAGGAAAATGATTCAATAAGACATATTTGTGAGTGGCAAAATGTGAACTTTTGCTTTCAGTATCTGGTGTGATCCCCGCCCATTCCCCTCCCCTCTCCCTTTGCAGCAATAACTGCAACTAAACATTTCCGATAACCATTCTTTGCTTCATGACCCACCTTCTCTTGAGATTCAGTTCATGGACAGATGTCCTGACATTTTCTTTAGAATTCTCTGATATAATTCACAATTCATTGTTCTGTCAATAATGGCAAGCCATCCTGGCCCAGATGCAGCAAAACAGGCCCAAACCTGATACTACCACCACCATGATTCACAGATGAGATAAGGTTCTTATGTTGGACTACAGTGTTTTCCTTTCTCCAAACATAACACTTTTCATTTAAACCAAAAAGTTCTGTTCTGGTCTCATCCGTCCACAAAACTTTCTTCCAATAGTCTTCTGGCTTGTCCACGTGATCTTTAGCAAACTGCAGATGAGCAGAAATGTTCTTTTTGGAGAGCAGTGACTTTCTCCTTACAACCCTGTCATGCACACCATTGTGGTTCAGTGTTTTCCTGATGGTGGACTCATGAACATTAACATTAGCTAATGTGAGACAGGCCTTCAGTTGTTTAGAAGTTACTCTGGGGTCCTTTGTGACCTCGCTGACTATTACACGCCTTGCTCTTGGAGTGATCTTTGTTGGTCGACACTCCTGAGGAGGTAACAATGGTCTTGAGTTCCTCCATTTGTACACAATCTGTCTGACTGTGGATTGGTGGAGTCCAAACTCTTTAGAAATGGTTTTGTAAACTTTTCCAGCCTGATGAGTATCAACAACTCTTTTTCTGAGCTCCTCAGAAATCTCATTTGTTCGTGCCAAGATACACTTCCACAAACATGTTGTGAAGAGCAGGCTTTGATAGATCCCTGTTCTTTAAATAAAACAGGTGCACATTCACACCTGATTGTCATCACATTGATTGAAAACAGCTGATTCTAATTTCACCTTCAAATTAACTGCTAATCCTAGAGGTTCTCATACTTTTGTCTCTCACAAATATGTCATATTGGATCATTTTCCTCAATAAATAAATGAGAAAGTATAATATTTGTGTCTTTTTTATTTTTGTGTTTAACTGGGTTCTCTTTATCTACTTTTAGGATCTGATGTTGTTTCAAGCACCACTGTATGTCTCCCAGCCTCAATGATTTGAGAACCTGGCACTTTAATTTTAGGTGAGCAAAAGGACTGAAGAACTATATATTTTGAAACATGATTAGATCATTTCTTTCTGGCCTTTTCATCACTTTGGTAGCAGTTAATGTTGGTCTTCATCAGTCCATGAAAAGTTGCTCCAGACTGCTTCTATATTCTTCCATTCTTACTGCTAATTAGTAGGTTGCACCTTGTGGTTTAAACTTTATCTTTCCGCTCTCAAAATGTGATTAAGGGATTTGTTGTTTGATGATATCCACATTACAGTCATTGATGTGCAGCATGAAGTGTTTCTACTGTGTCTCCTGAAGTGAACAGGATTTTATTCACCCACATTATGAAGTTGTTGATTATGCCCAAGTCTACAAGCTGTGAACAACAGAGGGCTAAGGACACACAACTTGGTAGCTACATTGCTTAGTGTTTTGGGCCTATAGGTGCTGTTTCCAGTCCTGACTGACTGGGGACTTTTGGTCAGAAACAGAGGCGTCTCTACATTAGGGGCAGGCCCCACCAGATGTCACTGTGGAGCAGTGTGTGACACAATCAATAATTTAGTTTAATTATGTTTTATTTTAAATATTATTTTCTAACATTGCTGTGTATGTGACTTATTAAAATGGAAGTAGTTCCCAATACATTTAAAATATTCCTGTTCGTGTTGGGTAAGGTCAGTACTTTCAGAAGTTTTCATTTAGTTAGTGTATATGGGGCCGGCCTGTCAGCATTCGTTTAAGCAAATAGTAGAAAGAAAACTACTACAACACAAAGAGTTGGAGAAAACACTGTATGAACGTGCAACACACTTTCAATAATGAGCTGTGGGGCACACTAACGCTGGCCCTATGCTCGGAGAAGTCAATAAAAAATGAAAAAATTGCATACGCAGCCATGACCTAGTGGTAAGGATCTGGTCTTGTGACCAGAAGGTCGCTGGTTCGATCCCCAGACAGGACATGACTGAAGTGCCCTTGAGCAAGGCATCTAACCCCCTAACTGCTCCCCGAGTGCCGCTGGATAAGGGCTGCCCACCGCACCGCTTCAGGCACAACTTCTCACAGCCTAATGTGTTCACTAGTGTGTGTGTGTGTGTGTGTGTGTGTGTGTGTGTGCTTCACTGCATGAATGGGTTAAATGTGGAGGTCAAATTCTGTTGTGTGAAAATCACATTGGCTAAATTGGTTCATCTTATGTGAATATCTTTTATGGTATCAGCGTTGCTACACAGCTTGCCACTCAAAAACATCACAGTAACTGTTAGCTGCTGCTAGTGAGGCAATATAATGAATCACAGTGATAATTTAATCAAAGTTAACAGTTAGATACACACAGACAGTCATCTTACCTCAGTAAAAGCATTATTTACTTTATTCATGACTGGAATGGATTGTATTTAAGTTCCTTTGGTCACAATAACCAAAGTAAAGGTTACTGAATATCACCGGTAAGTAAGTCTCCTGACAGGGGATGCATCTCACTGTGAGGGTGCCGAATTTGGTACAACTATTATGTTTTTTGGAATTTCATCGATTAGGAGCATTTGTGGTTTAATTAACTGACCAACTAGGTTTGTGTGTAGTTTCACTGACAAGTGGGATGCTGCCCATACAGAAACTATTATGCCCCATCTGACGTTCTATTCTAGAGACACCACTGATCAGAAAGACTAAAATCCAAGTGATGAGTTCAGGCTAACCAGCTTCAGTTTATTAATGAGTTGTGGAATTATTGTGTTGAAAGTTGACCTGAAGTCAATTAACAGCATTCTGACATAGGTGTCCTTTCTGTCAACATGTCCACACCAGAAAGCTTTTGTGCTTGGGTGCCCGGCTTGAGTGCCCTGTGTGTGGACTTGGCCCTCCCGGGGGAGGCACGGTGCGGGAAGAATTTCAAGCAGAGATTTTTTGTGGTGCGCCAGCTCTGCATGAAACTGTCATCTGTGTAATGTTTGTAATGATAAAAAACTGCATGACATCTAGTAAGGTGGAGAAACTGGTGTTTATGTGAGTCATGACAGGAGTGAGCACCATGGGAGAGTACTCAATACTTGGTTTCTTCTGCATAGTGATAATGGTAGTAGTCTTAAAGCAGTGCCTAATCTAGAGAGGTGTTAAAGATGTCTGACACTCACTATCTGGTCAGCAAACTCACTGAGTACCTGGCCAAATATTTTGTCAAGTCCAAAAGCTTTGTATAGATTTATTCTTAGAATATTGTCTTCCTAAGGTCTTTAAAGCTCTTTGTGTGCTTCAAATTGTGCATATAAGTCATTCAGTTCATCTTGGAAGCAGGTAGTTCATGAATCCTATGTGCACAGTCTCTCAGATTTTCCATGACAGGACATTTCTTGCAGCCCTAAGGGCTGTTTTATCATCTGCCCTGTAGGCATCATCCTAGGCTTTCAGAAGTGCTTGCTGCCAGGTTTTTGTTTGGAGCATGTTGTAAAATCATCTGTGCAGTTGTTATGATGAGAAGAGATGAGAACACTATGAAAATGGTGAGAATGGTATTGAAATGTCTTGGTAAATAAAACAAGTGTGTTAAAAGCAAAAGCTTCCACCACTAGCAGTGAGTTGAGATGATCACTGCACTATTGCAGGACTGTTTACATACACATAAGCTCCTTTGTATAGCTTTCTGGTCACAGCTGGGTGTCTGTCCAGGTAGAAGTAGCTTCACTGGGCTGAGACCCTACTCACACTGAGTGGTTATCGGTAATCAGAAGTAGTTTTATAGAAAATGGACATTGACTACCATCTTGGCAACGACCTGAAATACAACAGCAACCACATCATAACATCCAAGCAGGAACCTGGCAACACCCTAGTAACCACTAGAAATACCATAGCAACCACTTAGAGCCACCTAGCATGCACCTGACATACCTTATCAACCACATACCAACCCATAGCAACCACCCAGTGACACCTTAATAAACACCTAAAATATCATTTTTTCAGACCAAAATTTTCCCTTTCTAGTTTAATATGTCATTAATTATGTAAAATTAATTAAACATCACATATGTACTAAAACAATGAGATACTATTTAAAGTTTAAATTCTTAACTTGGTCTTCATCCACTTAAAAGTCTAACAGTCTTGTACGTAAAGTACATTTAATTATCAATTAAAAATAATATATACCAATATAAATAATTTGGTTAAATGTTCAGTATCTTAAATCCTTAAATCTCAAATTAAATTGATAGTAAAGATCATATTCAGATTTTGGTTAATCTTATTAACTTTGAATTTGGGTCAAATTGAACACAAATAGATTTAGCCATGAAAACATTACAAAAAAAAAAAAACTTTAAAGAAGAGGCAGAAACCAAGTCCTATTTGGTTAATAAAATACTTATAATAATGTTTCAGTAGTGACTAATTTCAGGATTTTTTAAAAATCTAATACAAAATACAATATGAAAACTGACAGTATTTTAGATACTGTATGTGTCTCTTAAACATAGTGTTCTCTATTAGTCTTCTATTGGTAGTTCACATTGCCACTCTTCTTCAGGAAATGGTCTGTGTACACTGTTAGTATGTTAATTATTGAAAAAAAAAGTTCAAAACCATAATTCACATCTCTATTACAGAAACATTCATTAAAAACATCTAGACTTCATGCACTTACCCCCAGCAGATACAGCATCGCTGTTTTTCTTTATCTATCACATGCTACTCTCTCTTCAATTTCGATGTTTTTAAGTGTCAAGGAGTTACACACACAACAATCAACAAAACCTGACCTGCAGGTTTAGCAGGATGGGAAAGCTACCTATTGCCCAACATTCAAACGAAGTTAAGCTGAAACAAATCATATCTGAGCTCAAATGAGAGTTTTCCTTACATTGTTACATCTGTCACCCTTGGATGTAGGCTCAGTTTGGATGATTTTGTGACATAATAAATGCCAACTTCTTGTTTTTACAAAATCAAATCACTTTTATTGTCACAATAACAAAGCTGTGAAAGGGAGTGAAAATTGTAGGTACACAGACCATCACAGTATTTAAATGCACAATATACACATATTGAACACAAGGTACACTAACATACAAGACACTGCACTGCAAAAGTATTGGAGCATGTGACTGACAGGTGTGTTTTGTTGCCCAGGTGTGTCCTGTTAAATTGGTTATTCAGACAATAAATAGCTCTGAATGAGACATTGCACAAATATTGGCCACAACCAGTCAGGGCTGGCGCTCTGCATACGCGGATCACATGCTGAGCACGGGGCACCATGATTTCACAGGGGCACCAAACATCTTCCGGGGGCACCATGCGTCCCCTTTGTCAGTAAAAGTACAGAGTCTTCACAAGAAGATGCAAAGCACTAGTTAGCAAGTAGAACAAGAAGACCATACTGGAGTTTGCCAAGAAGTACAAAGACAAGCCTCAGAAACTCTGGGACAAGCTTTATGGACTGATGAGACAAAGATGAACCTTTACCAGTGTGATGGAAAGGCTAAAGATTTGAGAAAGAAAGGTTCTGCTTTTGATCCCAAACATGCAAGCTCATCTGTGAAACACAGTGGAGGTAGTGTCATGACTTGGGCTTGCATGGCTTCTTCTGGGATGGGCTCGTTAATCTTCATTGATGATGTCATG
The DNA here is from genome assembly GCA_036984385.1 of Crenuchus spilurus. NCBI lineage: Eukaryota > Metazoa > Chordata > Actinopteri > Characiformes > Crenuchidae > Crenuchus > Crenuchus spilurus. The sequence continues at coordinate 15,132 of BRDA01057173.1, forward strand.
CATGATGGCAGAAGTACAAAGAACTCAGAAGTCTACAAAAACATTTTGTCTGTCAGTTTAAAGAAAGATGCAACCAAACTGACTCGGAGATCCTTCATCATGCAGCATAATAATGACCCAAAACACACTGCCAACAGGATAAAAACAGACACAAAGCAGTTCATCAGGGGCAAGAAGGGGAGGGTTTTAGACTGGCCTAGTCAGTCTCCAGACTTAAACCCTATAGAGCAGCATTTTACCTGTTAAAGAGGAGACTGAAGGGAGTAACCTCCAAAAACAAACACCAGCTGAAAGCTGAAAGTCTGGGAAAGCATCACAAAAGAAGAATCAAAGGTTTAGTGAAGTCAGTGGGTCACAGACGTGATGCATTTATTGCAAGCAAAGGATTTGCGACTAAATATGAACTAAATTGTTCACTTTAATCTATTTTAAGTCTATCTGTTTATATTTTGCTCACAAGACAAAAGGTGTTATCCTTTGAACTGTGTGTCAGGTCCTGATGTAAATACCTGCACATAAAAGCTGAAATGTTGATCATATTTCTCTTTTAATGTCAAACCCAAATGTTTTCAGTCTACAGCAAAACATAAAGGGATTATTCTCACTATTCCAGTACTTTTGGACATTAATGTATAGGGGATAGAATATTGTGATGACATATTCCACAATATTCAATATGTACAGCCATGGGGGCAGCCATGGCCTAGTGGTAAGGATATAGAGCAAGGCACCTAACCCCTTAACTGCTCCCCGGGCACCGGTGGATAAGGGCTGCCCACTGCTTCGGGCACAAATTCTCACAGCCTAGTGTGTTCACTAGTGTGTGTGTTTGTGTTTCACTGCACGAATGAGTTAAATGTGGAGGTCAAATTCCGTTGTGTGAAAAATCACATTGGCTAAATTGGTTGATCTTAATCTCTCTTAATCTTACAGTGCCCTCCATAATTATTGGCACCCCTGGTTAAGAAGTGTTCTTTGGCTTCTAATAAATTCTTTTTTTATAATATAGGACAACAGTGCAAAAAATAAAAAAATCTAAGCTTTCATTTAAGAGCCTTTATTTGGTGGGAAAAAATCACACATTAAGAAATAAATCTTTTGAATGAAATCATGTGAGCCACAATTACTGGCATCCCTGGTTTTAGTACTTTGTACAACCTCCTTTTGCCAACAAGACAGCACTTAATCTTCTCCTATAACTATTCACAAGATGGGAGAATACAGAAAGAGGGATCTTTGACAATTCCTCTTTGCACAACCTCTCTAAATCATCCAGAGTCCTGGGTCTTCTATGCACTCACCCCACAGGTTTTCTATAGGGTTGAGGTCTGGGGACTGAGATGGCCATGAGAGGAGCTTGATTTTGTGCCTTGTTAACCATTTTTGAGTAGATTTGGCCACATGTTTAAGGTCATTATCTTGCTGAAAGACCCAGTGATGACCCATCTTCACCTTTCGGGCTGAAGACACCAGATTCTGATTCTAAATGTCCTGATATTTCAGAGTTCATGAACCCATGTGTCCTTACAAGGTTCCCAGGTCCTTTGGAGGAGAAACAGGCCCACAGCATCACCAATCCTCCCCCATACTTAACAGTGGGTATGAGGTGTTTTTCTGCGTACTCATCCTGGGTGTTACGCCAGACTCCATCTGTTTACGCTTATGAGTACAATGTAAAACATTATATCAGCTTCAACTTAAAAACTTAAGTTCAAAAGCTGCCTTAAAGTTTTAAGTTAAATGAAATCTTTCTTTCTATTTATTTCAACTCAAGACTTTAAGTTGAGTTTGGCTTTGAATTCATGCTGGAGAGCAACACTGTGCAAAAATCTGAGTATTGTTATCTACATGCTATCGTTTAAGAAGCTAATTAACATTTTTATTTGTAGACTAAAGCTCATTGGTCCTCTTTCAGTTGTTAGATATTTAAGTAAAATTAACTTGCAGGTCAGTAAATTTAAATTCCTCTCAAATCTTTAGAGGCCTTGCACTGTATGATCTACTATCTACTGAATCTACTACTCAAACAAATGAGTCAGTTGAGTGAGACCTTTAACAAAAACAGAAATAATAAAGATTTGCGTCAAAATATTTTCATGATTTTATTATTCCTATATATTGAAAGATAATCTATTTAACACCTTTAACTAAAACCATTTCAAACAATTTAATAAAACATCAACCTTACCATTATGTAGGCAAAGAGAAAAAAGACATCGTCATAGTGCACTTTTTGTTGTGAATTGGACTTTCGCCCTAAGTAATCCTCCAGAACATTCTTTTAGATTAGCCTTTGTTTCTGGTACAGCTTTGTGAGAGGTCCTGAAAGACAGCATCTCTTTCTTGATACAGAAAACTACACTGTAGTGATTTTGGCTTGTTAATTTATCCAAAAAAGGCAAAATGATTGGCATTGTGAAGAAACTGTACCATGTTACTGCATTTGGTTGGTATGCCTTCATTGTGCATTATCTTTATGTAAAAGGGAAGGAAGAACCTCCAGCTGGAATATTTCCCTATGGTGGACCTTGGAAATACCTCACTTTCATAAATCTGGTAAGGTGACTTTTTTTGTCTAAGCATTAAAACATATATACCTCTCAAAAACTGTACATTGTTTGCATTCTTGTACCTGCTGTTTTTAGATTCTACAGATAATGTTCTTTGGATTGGCTGCTGTGAAAGATCTACAGTCACTAGGAAAAGCCTCAAAAGTACTTTGCCTAACAAAGGATTTCCTCTTCTCCGTTTTTGCTTTCCCAGTAGGAATGGTGAGACGGCAATGTGAAGTGTATGTTGTTACAAATATTTTTATCAATCAGAAATCTGATAAAAATCTCTTAATGTAAATCATATTCATACACGACTAATTATTTCTTCTTGAATTAAAGAAAATAATTTTATATTTTAAATATAATTGAGTAATAATGTTAACATATGTTATTATGTTAGTATATTTAATAAGTTAGTATATTTAATATTTACATGTTGTAGTTTGTGTAATGACAAGTTTATAATTGTTGGGGCAAGTTCTCAAAAACATTTTTGCTAGAAAGCCTAGAAGAGAAGCTATAAAGAAAAAAAAAGTGCTAATTCATCATTACTTTGTGACAATTTGGGAGGGAAGAGAACATCAGATGGGCGGGAGGAATACCCCCCCAAACTTCAGCTATTTGAGTTATACCTATGTTGTCCTGTTGCCAGTGTTTCAACAGAACTGATTTAATAAATGAAAATTGATCCAAATTTTAGATTTTGAAATAAAATATGAAATGGCATTTAGAGACTAAATAAAGGCACAGTCATTTTATTTAAGACTTGTTGATACTTCTTAGGAAATATACAAACAGGTTATGAAAAATGTTTCAGATTCAGTTACTGAATGTGCTTATATGCACATAATTTGATAACTGCAGAAAATCAGATTTTGTCTGAAATCTGTTCAATGTGTTTACATGCTCTTGGATAATTAAATAACTACATCAGAATCAGATTTATGCTGAACAACCAGCCAATAAACTCACGGGAGAAGTGTAAAGGACCACCCCCACAGCCCTGTGATTGGTCACTATGGCAAGCCCTTTTCTTTTCATTTACTGGGCAACCTCCTCCTCCAGTTCAGTGATTGATGGGGTGAACCCCTGTCTCCTCATTAGGTAGAGCCAGTAATCAGCTCATCAGGATCAGCTGATTACTAGCTTTCTTAAAGTCTCCAGTGCTGCAATTTAGAACTGAGCCATTTCAGCCATTCAATTGTAGTTTCATCATCTGCAGACAGGTTTTTGTCGGGGTCCAGCTCTGCCCTGAGTTGTTTGCCCTAAATCTCCCTGGCCATTTCTCAGTCTAGATTAAGGAGGTCAGGGATTTTGCTGTCTGATTTTCATAAGAGTATTTTGGATATTTAGAAGGAAACCCACAAGCCATGTGAACTATTGTTGTAATTCTAGGTGTGGTACAGCAGCTCTTCCTCTTTTTTGGGCATTCAGTGGGTCACAGAAGCCTCCCATAGATGAAGTAGCTGTTCTGGGAAAGAGGTTTACCGTTCTAGGCCCCCTAAAGGAAAGCTTAGGCTCTGTAGAGACTTCACTGGGGTGGTGCTGCACCTGCAGTGTGTAGCAATCTGTTTAGACCTACTCCAGGTGGCAGCACACCCCAGGAAAGAGTAGAGCCTCTGCCTTTAGCGCCCTTAAGTTTGTTTTGTTTATTTCAGAGCTTCATTTTTTCTCCTCTTCCCTCCAGTGCAGTGAAAGCATGTGTGCACCATGGCTTTCACCTCCACACTTATTCATCCCCAACTGTGCCATTTATTGTTTTGTTCAGTGTTTTGGGGTTGTTTTTCTTTTATTTTTTTAGTTGCCACTCCCCTCACTGCACATGAATCACACACGGGAAGTGTCAGTATTTGGGTTTTTTCCTCATACAGGGCCACATTTCAGAGGGCACTTGACTCCACCCTCTGGCTCAGGTCGGTCCCGTGACAAGAAGAGGCATGTGACATAAATGTAAACATCCTTCTGCTGATCTCACTCTTTACTGGCAAATATAGATTTTTTATGATTTTGAACTATCCATAATGTTGCCTTTCTTACAGCTTACTACAAACCGGATTCCCAAAAAGTTGGGACAGTAAACAAATTGTGAATAAAAACTGAAGGCAATGATGTGGAGATGGCAAATGCCAATATTGTATTCGTAATAGAACATAGATGACAGATCAAAAGTTTAATCTGAGTAAATGTAACATTTTAAAGGAGTTCCATGTGCAAGAGATGCCGAGGCTATGAGCAAGACATGACGAGGCTATGAACAAGAGATGCTAAGACTAAAGCTAAATCAAAAGCTATGAACAACATGCCTAAGACTAAGGCTAATGCTATCTATAAGGAAAATTAACACAGATATAGAGAAGAAAGAAACCAAAACAAGGACATACTGGACGAGGATCAAACTGAGGTAAAGGCTTGGTAGAGCAATGGATGAGGTTGGCAATACTTAGCAACTAAGGGGTTTAAGACCAGCTTATAAAGGTCTCCTCTAATGAGAGACAGGTGGGAATAATCAAGCCACCTTCAAAAAACGCAGGGAGAGTCAGGCACTGATTGGTTGGGAGAACTGATGACTACCAGGATGAATGCTGGGAGTTGGAGTTCTAGGAGATATAATCAGATAACCAGGAATATGATTATGATTCAGTGAATGCATTTACTAGCACAGCTGAAAAAAATAGAATATTGCGAAAAGGTCCATTTGTGTTCATAATTTAATTAAAATGTTAAACTGTCATACATTACTTATTCATTCCACTTAAAGTGACATCTTTCAAGACTGTTTTTCTATATTTGAATAGTAATTTACTCTAACTCAAACTGAAATATTCTAATAAACTGAGGTTTTGGACTTTTCCAGAATGATTCAGGTTTGTTTAGATGTTCCTCTGCAGACTTATGTTGCTGATTTTTGTGGTAAAAATGCTTGAAAGATTTATGATGACTCTTCCGTGAAGGTCATATTTGTGCAGCTGTCACAAACACACCACCATTCCAGAGTCTGCTAAATCTTCCTCAATGTCTTTTGCACTACTGTCACCATATCAGCTCACCTGAACTTTACAACAAGATCATATGATTATGATTTATCACACACTTAGAATTAGCAGACCAGAGGAGGATGGGTCCCCCATGTGAGTCTGGTTCCTCCCAAGGTTTCTTCCTCCAGCTCTGAGGGAGTTTTTCCTTGCCACTGTCGCCGTTGGCTTGCTCACCGGGGATTAGGGATTAATGATTTTATGTCTGTTATTGCAAACCCTGTAAAGCTGCTTTGTGACATCAGTTGTAAAAAGCGCTTTATAAATAAAATTTGATTGATTGATTGATTGATTTTGCAGGCAAATAGGGGCTTCTGATTTCTTTTCAAGTAATCCTTCAAGCAGCTGTTAAGGAAAGTTTTCTAGGTCTTCTAGACCTCATCTTGACCTCCACAATTCTGCTATATCTTAATTACACTATGAAATTAGAAAATGTCTTTAGAATGTTCTATATTTCTGCATAAATGACATAAAACATCATCAGATGTTCACACAAGTCCTAAAAGTAGATAAAGAGAACCCAGTTAAACAAATGAGACACAAATATTAGACTTGCTCATTTATTTATTGAGGAAAATGATCCAATATGAAATATCTGTGAGAGGTAAAAGTATGTGAAGCTTTGCTTTCATTATCTGGTGTGACCCCCCTTTACAGCAATAACTGTAACTAAACGTTTCCGGTAACTGTTCTTTAAACGTTCTTTGAACTACTTGTGTGCTTATTAATAAATGAGCAAGTATATTTTTTTCTCATTTGTTTAACTGGGTTCTCTTTATCTACTTTTAGGATCTGATGATGTTTTAGGTCATATTTATGCAGAAATATAGAAAATTCTAAAGGGTTTACAAACATTCAAGCACCACTATATAGCCTTCTCCTGCACTGTGGGAATCAATTATTTTACTTTTCAGAGCACTCGGCAACTGCTTAGAGAAGCTAATGGCTGCAGACTATTGTGACAGGGGAGTTAAAGCGTTTATTAACTTTAGCGTTTGTCATTATCACCTGACTTCTAAGAACTAACAATCTAATTAAGGTCCAAGACTTAGGACAGCACTATGTCTACACATATACAGCCTAAGAAAACAACATTTAAACCAAATGGTACACACGTACTCAAAAACCTGACCACCTGGATAATTAGATAACTGATAAAATCTGATTATGACTGGATTATTAAGAGCATGTTTTTGTAGTTGAACTACTGAAAGCAAGAGAAATGGATCAAATCAACTTTTTAAACATTATTTGTGTATTTCCCTTCTGTTTAGTTGGTAGTTCTGCTATTTTGGGTCATATTTACATACGATCGGCAACTGGTCTACCCAGCTTCAATGGATGGTTTCTTTCCACCTTGGATAAATCACGCCATGGTTTGTGCATAACTAAATACACTTTCTATTTTAATTTCTTGATTTACAGTGTTGTGTTGCCAAGTTAAATATATCAGATACTATTATTTACTATGTATGTATATAAGAAACTGATAACTGTCATCTATCATTTATTCTAGCATACTCTGGTTCTTCCAGTTTTACTTGGTGAAGTCGTACTTGAACCACACATTTACCCAAAAACCAGAAATGGTTTAGCTGCTCTGGGAGTTGCTGGGTCAGTTTACTCAGGCTGGTAAGTGCATGCTGGTGAAGTGACTGATCACAGTGACTGTTTACTCAGTTAAACATTATGGAACCAGCACTACAAATTGAAAATGCAATTAAGAATGCACTTATGTTCACACTTTAAATTCAGAAGTTTACGTCGCTTGTTGAATGTTATGGAGTTGATCATTTGATTGCTATTCTTACATTTCTTTTATCTGTGCTGTCCTACAGGGTAATATGGGTGTACGTGAGTGCTGGCATCTGGGTGTATCCCATACTTGGTCTCTTCAAAACCCCTGGATTAATAGCCTTCTTTTCAACAAACATATGTGTTCTGATCATGTTGTATTTACTGGGAAAACATCTGAACTGCAAAATTTGGGGTAAACATGGGCACAAATTAAAGGGCAAGGCATGAGAAATCAGAAAAAAAAATTTTCATTGCTATATTTGGGTAGTATAGCAGCCAAAAGAGTAATTGAGCTTGTGCAGAATTGACAGTATGATAGGGTCTGGCAACATTACATCAAGAACATACAAAATATGAGCCAAGAACATCCAAGGAGGGACAGGCTAGCAACAACATTCAGCTTTTGGCTAGACTGGCCCAGTTCAATCAAATCATTTCCGATTGACTGGGGGGTGCTGATGGTATTTGGGATTATGGAGGTACAGGCACTTTCTGACAGTCTTTCCCTGAAGCCAAGCTGAGCAATTTCCAGAATATCCAGATTGCCTGTTCACCCCTGTGTCCAACCAGTAGTACCAAGAATATACCTATTGTCACTTCTCTGAGCTGTGTGTTTACCTATTTCTCTTCCTGAGCATATGAATAAAATGATTACAAAAAAAATCTGTCTTTTTAAGCTGACAGATTTCTTGTGTGATGAGAAGTGAGAGGACCCCAAGGGACACAACACTGTACTGGGCTAAATGATGGTGCGTAGACTTATTAAGATGAGAACTTAAATTTAAACATTAAAACATCACACACCCCTAGAATGGAAAACTGTATTTACCTGGACATAGTCAAATAAAGAGAGTTTGGTAAATGGAAGCAATATATAATACTCCTATTGTAATGCATTGTAAAGCTCTTATATTGTGTATAATTGTGTATCTTTACTTCTTTCTAGGTATTAGTGATGGTTTAGTTCAAACAGTGTCTGAACTGAAGAGTAGTTTGGACTCTAATCTGTCTGTACTAGCTGAGATAATTCTCTTAATGGAGACAAAACACTGCTGTACATCTCTCTGGATAAGAGCTTCTGCTAGATGCTGTAAATGTACAAACAATGTTGCCTCCTTCATCAAATGCAAACCCCACGTAAGCAGTAAAACAGGCTAACTCCATTTACTGCAATTTACCTCCAAAGATTGTATCCTGATTGATTTTGATAGTCTGGACAGTCAAAAACCACATGAAATTAGTTTTTGTGCAAATCTGATCTAAGCCACATTTGGAGGTGGTTTGAAATCCAATTACAATCAGATTTGTACTGATCCGTCTCAGTCCTGAAGCTCTGGCCGCTCAAACTGAATTTTGAAGTGACTTTCATGAAAAAACGACATGTAATCCCAAGAGTGACAAAAGTGCAGTGGATCCAAGAAGTGCAACAAAGGGTATCACAGTGGATTTCCAGGATGCCAGGTATTGAAAAAATTCTCCTGCCCATTGTCTGACAGCTGACCTACACAAACTTAAACTAACCCAAAATCTAAAGAGTCTAATCAGACATTTGAGGAAGTTATAATTGTTTTTATTATTCTTAAATCTTATTAAACTCTTATTTTAGTCTATATTTTCAGATCCCATTCCATGGGGTTCATTTAATATTAGAAAGTCTACCTAAGGCATCTCCAACACCACCATTTTTCTACTGTTTTACTATAAGAGTACACTCTTCACAGTACACTTTTAAAGTAGTCCAAAAACCAACACTCCACTGCCTCTATGTAGTTACCATCATAATTCTGATGTAAACTATGCTAACCCACAATCCAGCATCATTATTACCTATAAGTGCATTAAATAGCAAAACTGTTTGGGGAAAACTGCGGATCTGGCAACTCTGAAGCCACATCACCAGCATGGCTGTAATTTCTGACTACACTGTTATCACAGAAACCCAAACAGACAGACTTGTGATGTCTGGACATACAAATCAGATTTACTAATAACAGTGTGGACAGTCATCTCAGTAGATCTGTTTTCAGAAACAAATCCATTTATGCCTGCAGTCTGAACATAGCCAAATATGGCTTAGATCAAATTTGCAAAAGCTGGATTTCATGTGGTTTCAAAAATCAATCTGAATACAATCTGGATAGGCCAAAAATAGCATTAGCTATTTACAGTATATATAATTATGTTAGCTGGGTATCACAAAACACATTATACATTGAGTAATGTGTAATGTTAATCCTTTCTAAGGAAACTGATGCTGTGTACTTGGGAGTCATGTAGAGAGAGAGTCACATCATCTCTGTTCACTGAAATAAACTCTGTTAACACCAGTGGTAGATCATGGAGTCTCTCAGTAGTTCCAAGATGATAGCAGTAAATACCGGCAGCGCAGCAGAGTTGCAGCTGAATTGAGCATTTGTGATGCACTTTTATAGTGTAAAACGTGAAAAAAAAAAATCTGCTTATACATTATCAGCACATCAATCAAATTAAAATGTACATTAAAGCATGTCAGTGGATTATCTCCATTAAATTAGTAGATTTAGGGAACTTTAACAGATAACAGATTAGGATAATGAATAAAGTTAGAAAAACATAATAACATTAACCACAAATAGCCTATTAATGATAAATTCACTTCTCTTAATGCCACTTCATTCAAAAAAGCTACTAATTGTGATTTTTACAGGGTGGGGAGTTAAATAAACGTAGTATTTTATTAGTTACTATAATAGTTACATTTAGTTAAATATAAGTAGCACAGGGGCAGGAAATTGTAAAGTGGTGGGTGGAGGAGGTGAAACGAGGGTGTCAATTTTGTTATAGATTTTGAATTGATGGCAAAAGGAAGTTGGAGAAAGTGGTGAGGGCCAGTGACGTTATAACACAGTTATGTTGAGTGAGTTCGCAGTCAGTCAAGTCAAGTCAAGTCAAATTTATTTAAAAAGTGCTTTTTACAACTGATGTCACAAAGCAGCTTTACAGGGTTAGTAATAACAAACACCGAATCATTAATTACCAGTGAGCAATCCAAGGGCGACAGTGGCAATTAAAATCTCCCTCAGAGCTGGAGGAAGAAACCTTGGGAGGAAATGGATTCACGTGGGGAACCCATCCTCCTCTGGTGTAGTAATTATAAGTTCTTGATAAATCACATACTCCAATGATGCTGTTGTAGTGTTCAGGTGTACTGATATGGTGACAGTAGTGAAACAGTAATGATGATAAAGGTAGCAGCCAGTAAAGTCCATATAAACTTGATTGTTGTCAGTAGAATAACATAGCATGCTCTACTTCCTGGGTTTTGCTATTTGATGTTTAAAAAAACAAATATTAAACTTCATGGTGATGTGGTCTTTATTTGTAAAAAAAGTACAAATGCTGTGTTTAAATATGATTACCTCATATATTTTGGTTGTAATCTTTAGTAATGATATCATTGCTTTTGCTGAGCCAACTTTTGATTCCTCCTTTTTATGTAAATGGAGAAACTGTACATTTAACTTTTCTCAGAATGATTGGAGCATACCCTTGCAGCACAGCAAACCATGGTGGAGACTGTATGCAAGGTCAGCATGAAAGAAAGCCCACACTGAAACAAATGTATGTAGTTTTTACAGCACTGTTACTGTATACTGAACAAATGTTTACTGTAGAACATGTATACAGCATGTTGTCATAAATCTGCAAAGCATCACGGTAAAAATCAGTGGTGGGTTAATTCTATAGTAAATATTGTTTTCCTGAAAATCAAAATAGCATTTTTTCTAGTTTTGAGCATTTTTTTTTCTGACAGTATACATTGCACAAAAAGAGAGGTTTGTCCATTTTTCTGCAGACATTTGAGGACCTGACATCTTAAGCTAACTAACCTACATCCACCACAGTAGAACAACTTATGATTATCTGACTTTACTTTTAAACCTGCATTTTACTGGTATTTACTTCTAAAAGCTTTAGATCTGAATACAGACTTTCTTCACCCTTTGACTTCAGTGAGAAAACTTTACTCAATATTTTGGAGTATTATGTTCATTTAGAGTCATTTTGTGATGTAAATTTACATAACATTCCTGATAAGAATTAAATGTAAAGTTAATTAGCTGTTATGTTAGTTAACTGTTAGATACCTAGCTTAGCTGGCTAGTTAGCTTGTAAGCTAGTGTGCATAATAGACTCAAAGTTTAGATTTTATTATCTGGTGATATTTAGTTGATAACATCATAAGTTTCTTATAAGTGTAACAGTAATTGACGTAAATTAAATAAATGTAGAAATGTAAAAACAGCTCAAATGTAGAAATAGATTCCTCATATAAATTTACATATGTCCTTTTTCATGACAAAATGTATTTATTAATTTACTTTTATGTCTACATAATTACTATTGTACTTTTTCAGTCATATATGTGCATTTATTTATTTATACTTATGTCATTTTTCATCATATGCAGAGAAAGTCTTTTTGTATCTTCTCTCTGTGTGTGCGCCTCTCACACACTTACATAGTGTAACTGACCAATCCTGTGCGACTTAAACATAAAAAAGGGGAAAAAAACGTTCACTTCAAAGAGCCGACTCTAACAGCCGTTTCGTTCGCAAACGACCCATCACTCACACACATTCTGCTGACAGAAAGGCTGAGGGAGAGCAGCAGAGTTTCCATTTCATTTACACATCATGCTGTCTCAGATCAACCTTATTTCACCCCCTTTGATAAGAATACAAAACAAAGACTTTTAATTTACAAATACGGAACGATTCCGTATTTTACAGGTGGCAACCCTAGTGATACGTGACCACAGCTACAATAGTTTTAGCACAAACTGGCTCTCTTTTTAGCTCAAACTTGTGGAGTTACACCATAGTCGGGTCAGATCACGTTCTCACTGCAAGCGAACCGCACCTAAGATTGGTTGGGACCAGACCGTGACCACCTCCTCTCAGAGGTCTCGGTATGGTTTGTTTGATCTACACAATTACTGTTTTCACACCGGACGAAACGAACCGCACCAAGGAAACAAACGAACCGAGAGTCCATTTTAACCAGACCAAATAGTGTTGGTGTGAAAACGCCCTAAGATAAGAATCTGATAGAAAATAATTTGGTTAAGTTATAATTTATTTTATGTTATAGAAGAGACAGTTCAGGAAATGTTTGAGACAATTATATTACAGTTCATATATGTTGTTTTGTTTACTCTGGTCTGATAGCCACAGTTACTCTCTTGATCTCCCAGGTTTTGATAGAGAGGGTCTAGAGGAGAGGAGAGAGTAAGAGGCTGTGAGGCGGTCGAAAAGAATATAAAAGTGTTAAGACTGTTGGTGTCCGTCTGAATTTATTCACCCACGTTTACGTCATCCATAATCTTAATACTAAGGGTTACATTAGGAAAATACCACCTGAGGGAGGGAAGGGTATGCCCATGTAGAGCAGTCTGTCTTTATCAGCCTATCAGGTTTTTTTTTCTTCAACTTGAATAGCTAACATTAACTGGTTTAATGACCAGTAGTAACCAGAATGGGTGTGATAAACAAAGGCATACAGGTGAAAGAATGAAAAATCACAAAGGATAAAATGCACAGAATGTGCATTATTTTAAATGTAAAAGTCCCCTTATTCTTTTAGACATACTTGAGTAAGTATGTAAAGTGTTCTCTAAACTACCCTTCAAAATGTTTCTAAAGTAAGTATAATGGAGTAGACATAGCATATTACTACCCATCTCTGGAATGATTGCTAATGAAGCTAAATATGCACCCACTGTATTTGTCTTTTCTACTTTTTCATTTCCTCTGACATTGGAGAACTACAGTAAAAATCTCCTTATTCTTTTCACTATATTTTATGTCTGTGCCTTGAGGACTCTAGCACAACCAATGCCTCAATGGTTAGGGATCTGGTCTTCTGATCTGGTCTCTGTAATCCTTGGGCAAATTGTGACTGTACAAATGAGCAAGGCATCTAACCCCCAACTGCTCCACGAGCACCGTGGATAGGGCTGCCCACCAGTTCACGCACATGTTTGTACAGCCTAGTGTGTTCATTGGTGTTTGTTTCACTGTGTAGATGGGTTAAATGCAGAGATCAAATTCTGTTGTGTACAAATTACATTGGCAAAACAATTTAATCTATCAAATCTAATCTTTAGAGATGCATTTACACAAGTAACTTTTTGAACCATACATCTGAGTAAAAAAAATGGTATAATTGGATTGAGTGGATCAACACACACTATGATAGCATACTGAATCCTCAACCATAGTGTATTTTATTTAAAAAAGTTTTCACAGGTCACAAATTTGGCCCAGTTTCCACAACATTTGGTACAGATGATAACTATTGTTTACTGCAACTTCAAATGTTTTACATGGTTATGGAGAAGGACAAATCCAGGACAATCATCTCATCTCAGCTAGAGTTTGTTGAACTACTGATGCAGAAGTGGTCCAAAGTCTGGATGGAGAAGTCCACTGTGGTTGTGTAACATTTGGAAGGTCAGTTGAAGGTCATGGGCTTAATAAAACCAGGACCACATTCCAACAGCTGATGGATAATCAGCCTGATAATCAACATAAACATTTTTGTATAAATGGGCTTTAAAAAGAAGAATGGAATGCAAAGAGAAGTGCCAAAGAGACTTCCCATGGCTAAATAAGTCTATGTCACAAGTCTAGAATGATGCTAATGATGCTAGGTTGTGAGCTTTACTTACACAACAGATAGAGGTTAGGGAGAAAATAACAGCTTATAATAGCTTAGACTTCTTGAGCAATGTGAGAGCTGATACACTCCACATCTGAGAAAGAGCACTTGTGAGTAACGAAAAGTGGTGGCATTACGTAAAGGGCACTAAACTTGACTTTTACACTGATCGTAGTGCTTTTACTAGGGCTTTCACTTCCCAAGGCAGTGTCCAGAAGCAACACATAATCACAGCTGTAACTGTCACCTCTGACCACACTTATCTGAATTAACTGCTATTTATTAAAGAGTCACATTCAAAATGATCACATTTACAGACCCGGTCACTACAAAAATCATTAAAAACCACATTGTGGAATTTGCACTTATAAGAATATATTATTCACTTATTGGACTTTTTCAATCAAACACTAAGGATTTTGAATGTAAATTAAGATGTATCAATTATTTGCAGCATATGGCAAAAACAGCTTTGTTTTTTTTCTGGTTCAGTGAAAATACTGTCAACTAAAAAAAAGAAATATCAAAATGTTATTAAAATAAATCTAAAAAAACAAGGTACAGCTTTAATTTCATAGTTTATGTATATTCCAAAGTGACAGTGCAGTATAGTATTCTATATCAGGGTGCTCTTACTTTACTTTTGTGTTCTGCAAATTTTCTGCAGAATTCAGTATAAATATTGCTAGTCTTTACAAAGGATGAATTCTCTGAAGCCATCTTATGCAGTGTTCTGAGACGGTGTTCCAAATTATGGTCCCTAAATATCAAAAACATAAAATACACATGTATACATTAATATACATTTGAAACATTGTTTAAATCAAAATAAATTCTCTTCTTTGAGATGAACCATACTGTAAAAGTATTCCTTAAAATGTCCAATTTAATTACACTGCCACTTAGAAGTTTGGACTTGTCCATTAATTTGAACATTTTCCGTGACGGCACATAATTTTACTTCAGAGAAAAATTTGCCTTTTCCACATGCGATAAAATCCACAAAAATCCTCAATCTTCTATGGTAAAAGAAGGAGGCAGGACAGTATCAGTTTGTTATCAGAGTTTTGTTATCTCCCACAAGTTGTTGACAGGGAGCTTATATGTTTTGTACAGCTGTTCACTCTCCACTGGGAGTTATGCACATATTTTGTGTAAGGTGTCATCGGATGTAAGAATATTTTGGATCTGGGCTTTTGTGCTTTTTCACTAAGGATGACAAGATAAACTTTTTCTTTTTCAAAGACATACTATAATTGCATAATGTTCACACATCTTCTAGTGTTTAATTGTGCTAGACAAAAGAATAAAATGGTCTTATCATGGGAATGTTGACCAGCAGTGTATATGAAACTGATACAGTGTAATACACAAACATTAATGGTGTGTAACTGTATGTCAATTACCTCAAAACGGCTGTAAACCTTTTTCTCTTTCCGCATACTCTCCATCCTTTTAAGCAAATTTTCCCGCTCCTCAGGTGAGGCCTTAGAGGACCAGGTCTGGGTCCTACTATGAAGATAACCAGTCTTAGTGTTCCTATTCACTTTATCTTCCTTAGTGTCACAAAAAGCACCAGCACTCATCTTTGATGCTTTGCTCTGGTTCTTTGCCGAAATCTGCTCCAAAAGAACCTTTGTGTCATCCCTAAGGTTGCTGCATGCGAGGACATTTGCTGTAGAGTACTGATAGACCGACTTTTTAGTGGGAGGTTGTAGATCCACTAACTGCATGTATGAGGTCAGAGAGCATTCTGGCTTTTCCTCAGTAATGTTCAGTCCTGCAATTACTTCTCCATCTTCTTTTCCTTGATTTATCTTGTCTATAGCAGTCTCCACACTCACTTCACTCAGAGAGTCAGTTGATCCCTCCTGCTGATGGGTTTGTTCTATTGTGGGCTTTTTGATTTGGTCTTCCTCCTTGTTTTCCTCAGATTTAGGGACATGTGGACCTTCTTCCTTAGATGTTGATGGTAAATGGGAACTTGAGTGGGTGATATCCTGAACTGTTTGAATATCACTTACTATGAGGTTTTCGTGTTGGCAGACTTCTGTTGAATGTTCACTCAGATTATCCATCTCTAAAGACATATTAAGTAATGAGACTGTGTTTGAGTCATTAAGCAGTGGACTAACCAGGGATTCATTAACAGGATGACTCAACTCAGTTTGGTCCTCACTTTGGTTTGAAGCAGATTCTTTTTGGATAGATTGAGGAGCACACTTAGTAAATAGATCAGTTTGGGAATGTCCTGTGAATGTATTTATCTGGTTGACATTTTGAAATGTACAGCTGTCTGTCTTAGTGGTGTTTGTTACATCCACATTTGTACTTTGACATGACTCAGTTTCTTGGGTAGTCTGAATTGAGGTCATTTTGACATATGGACTAGTTTCTTTTGAACTAGGTTCTGTAGATTGTAGATTGTCTTGTGTAGGGCTGGCAACAGAGATTTCTGCTGACACAACACTTACTTCTGAGGCACTGTCCAAAAGTGTACTGCTATGAGGTGAGTCAGTCTCTGCTGATTTTGTGTTGACGAGTAAAGGAGGCAAGTCAGACACAAAATGACAGAAGCTTTTGTCTGGTTGCATGGTGTTTGTAGGTAGGGAGGTTTCATTTTGGCTTAGATTTGCATTCACTTTTGGTGGGGAACCGGTGTTTGAGACATCGCAAGTCTTTGTTGTGCATGTATCAGGATTAAAGCCAGTCTCTATTGCAGTGACTTGCTGGGATGAGTCAGACTCTATTACAATGGTGTTACAAAGTAAAGTCGCCTCTGGTGGCAAAGATGTTTGGGCAGGAATGGGATCTGTTAAGTTGCTTGTAGAGAGTGAACTTTCCTCAGTGTTACAATCTATTAGTTTAGGATTGGCAGAGGAGACAAAATCATGTGGACTAGAAACAGGCACAGTTTCTCCTACAGGGCCCAATGTTGTCTGCATTTGTTGTAGAAAACAAGGCTCTGATGCAATTAGATGAAGGGAAGAATCTGATGCACTAAGATGTTTGGTAAGACTTGTTTCCGCTATTGTGTAATGCTGAGAAGGACCCGTGTGTATTTCAGTGGAACTTTGGCCAGGACAAGTGATCTTTGGAATGGTATACTGGGTTGTTTCTGTTTGCTCAGCATGGTCAGTCTCTGGTGGAGTAGACTGTTGAGATGGTCCTGTTTCTGATTGAATATGAAGGTTGGAAGCTGTTTCTGTCACAGCCGTGTGTATTGGAACGTCTGTCTCTGCTGTAATGGGATGTATGGAATGATCAGCACTTTCTGTTGAACTCTCTGTTGGGAAATCAGTCGAGTGTGCCTCTGTAGTGCTGGATATAGAAAATTTTGCACTGCTTTCAACCTCTGAAGAAACAAAGGCTGCTGGGTGAGCAAGTTCTGAAGTACTTGGTTTGAGTACTGACAATGAACTGGAAGCTCCTGGATCAGTCTGTGCAGATATAAAGTGTGGTGGAACAGTACTCATGTAGCTATGAAGTTCTGGTTTTATACTTAGTTCTAGTCCTGGGTTTGCAGCATAGTCAATCTCTGGTGGAGTAGACTGTTGAGAAGGACCCGTGTGTATTTCAGTGGAACTTTGGGAAGGACAAGTGATTTTTGGAATGGTATACTGGGTTGTTTCTGTTTGCTCAGCATGGTCAGTCTCTGGTGGAGTAGACTGTTGAGATGGTCCTGTTTCTGAATGAATAGGATGGTTGAAAGCTTCTCTTTCTGTCACAACCGTGTGTAATGACAAGTCTGTCTCTGTTGTAATGGGATGTATGGAGTGATCAGCACTTTCTGTTGAACTCTCTGTTGGGAAATCAGTTGAGTGTGCCTCTGTAGTGCTGGATATAGAAAACTTTGCACTGCTGTCAACCTCTAAAGAAACAAAGGCTGCTGGGTGAGCGAGTTCTGAAGTACTTGGTTTGAGTACTGACAATGAACTGGAAGCTCCTGGATCAGTCTGTGCAGATATAAAGTGTGGTGGAACAGTACTCATGTAGCTATGAAGTTCTGGTTTTATACTTAGTTCTAGTCCTGGGTTTGCGGCATGGTCAGTCTCTGGTGGAGTAGACTGTTGAGATGGTCCTGTTTCTGATTGAATATGAAGGTTGGATGCTTCTCTTTCTGTCACAACCGTGTGTAATGACAAGTCTGTCTCTGTTGTAATGGGATGTATGGAGTGATCAGCACTTTCTGTTGAACTCTCTGTTGGGAAATCAGTCGAGTGTGCCTCTGTAGTGCTGGATATAGAGAACTTTGCACTGCTGTCAACCTCTAAAGAAACAAAGGCTGCTGGGTGAGCAAGTTCTGAAGTACTTGGTTTGGGTACCGACAATGAACTAGAAGCTCCTGGATCAGTCTGTGCAGATATAAAGTGTGGTGGAACAGTACTCATGTAGCTATGAAGTTCTGGTTTTATACTTAGTTCTAGTCCTGGGTTTGCAGCATAGTCAGTCTCTGGTGGAGTAGACTGCTGAGAAGGACCCGTGTGTATTTCAGTGGAACTTTGGGAAGGACAAGTGATTTTTGGAATGGTATACTGGGTTGTTTCTGTTTGCTCAGCATGGTCAGTCTCTGGTGGAGTAGACTGTTGAGATGGTCCTGTTTCTGAATGAATATGAAGGTTGGATGCTTCTGTTTCTGTCACAGCCGTGTGTAATGACAAGTCTGTCTCTGCTGTAATGGGATGTATAGAGTGATCAGCACTTTCTGTTGAACTCTCTGTTGGGAAATCAGTTGAGTGTGCCTCTGTAGTGCTGGATATAGAGAACTTTGCACTGCTGTCAACCTCTAAAGAAACAAAGGCTGCTGGGTGAGCAAGTTCTGAAGTACTTGGGCTAAGTACAGGGAATGAACTGGAAGCTCCTGGATCAGTCTGTGCAGATATAAAGTGTGGTGGAACAGTACTCATGTAGCTTTTAAGTTCTGGTTTTATACTTAGTTCTAGTCCTGGGTTTGCAGCATGGTCAGTCTCTGGTGGAGTAGACTGTTGAGATGGTCCTGTTTCTGACTGAATATGAAGGTTGGATGCTTCTGTTTCTGTCACAGCCGTGTGTAATGACAAGTCTGTCTCTGCTGTAATGGGATGTATAGAGTGATCAGCACTTTCTGTTGAACTCTCTGTTGGGAAATCAGTTGAGTGTGCCTCTGTAGTGCTGGATATAGAGAACTTTGCACTGCTGTCAACCTCTAAAGAAACAAAGGCTGCTGGGTGAGCGAGTTTTGAAGTACTTGGTTTGGGTACTGACAATGAACTGGAAGCTCCTGGATCAGTTTGTGCAGATATAAAGTGTGGTGGAACAGTACTCATGCAGCTATGAAGTTCTGGTTTTATACTTAGTTCTAGTCCTGGGTTTGCAGCATGGTCAGTCTCTGGTAGACTAGACTGTTGAGATGGTCCTGTTTCTGATTGAATATGAAGGTTGGAAGCTGTATCTGTCACAGCCGTGTGTATTGGAACGTCTGTATCTGCTGTAATGGGATGTATGGAGTGGGCAGCACTTTCTGTTGAACTCTCTGTTGGGAAATCATTTGAGTGTGGCTCTATAGTGCTGGATATTGAGAACTTTGCACTGCTGTCAACCTCTGAAGAAACAAAGGCTGCTGGGTGACCGAGTTCTGAAGTACTTGGTTTGAGTACTGACAATAAACTGGCAGCTCCTGGACCAGTTTGTGCAGATATAAAGTGTGGTGGAACAGTACTTTTAAGTTTTGGTTTTGTACTTAGTTCTAGCCTGAGGTTTGCAGCAGGGACACCTTTCTCTTGCACAGTAATTGAGGATGAGTCAAATTCTTCAGTTAGTTTTTGCTTAAGTTTAATTTTCTCATTATCTGTGGCGCTTGCAGGAATTACCTGATGAGAAATGTCATATTTTGGAACACTAATCTTGGAGTCAGGGAATAATTTGTGTGTCATGTGTTTACCAAGTACAGGTTGTGGCCCAGGTGTCATGGCACTAGGACCCTGAGGATTTTCTGGAGTGCACACAAATAGTTTTTGTGAAGATAGCTGAGACATGGCTGTTGGACACTGTGAGGTTTTGGGGATTGTCTGGGGGTTAGGCTCTTTTTCTTGAACTGTGTCACTAGGGAGGGGCTTCTCTGACTTTGGCTCAGGCACTTTGGAGGATTTGTCTTTGGTGGGTTTAGGCATGTTTGCTCGTGCAAGTTCTAATTTGCGTTTAGCTGCTAATTCCTTAAAATACCAAAGTCTATGGTCAGGATCATTCATATCTATCTGTAAAACAGCAGAAGGGCGCAGTGTTGTTTGTGACTTTCCTACAAGGGTGTCTTGAGGTTGATACCATTGAGGAGGGTTTTTCTCTTGTTGAGGATCTGCTTGAATGTTTTGAGAAATCTCGCCCATATCTCCCACAGATATTTTCTCTTTTTTGATGGATAATGCAGAATCCAAAAATGGGTCACTCGATTGAAAGTGTTGCCTTGTGTCTGGTCTTTTGATCTCAGTGATATTAGAAATAAGTGTGGAATGTTTCAGCGAGTCACCCCTATCTTCCTGGACCAGTGAATTTGAATTTTTTATTTCTTCTGCAATGTCCTGTTTCAAATTAGAATTAAAAATCAGTGAGTGCCTCAATCTTGAGTTTCTCTGAAGAGGTGGGTTTAGCCTTTTCCGGAAAAACTCTTCATGAATCAAGGTAGTTTCTTTAGCTTCTCTGCACTGTGGATCTTCCAGTTTGTCACCTTCAGTACTACAGGATGACTCTGAAGCTGTTGGAAGGTTTGGCTTGGCATTTTTCAGACCATCTTCTGGACAGTCAAGTGAATTCTCAGGAGTTAAACTGTTCAAAGGTTGAACATGTAAGGGATTCAATTTAGATATGGATGTCTTGGTAAACTCACTTTCATCTTGTATTTTCTCTGAAATTTCAGGTTCATGGGGTCTTCCCTGTGTGACATAAGGGAAATTATCAAAAGAATGACTTCTCTGAAGATCGGCCATGTCCTTTTGTCCTGGTTGTTGAAGTGCAGTGAGATATGAGCTGATTCTCCAATCTCTTAAGCCTTCTTTTTTTTCCTGTCGTTTGTGGTGTACATTAAAAAAATATTTCTGATCTGATTGGTTTGGCCGTGTGGGTGAGGTCTGATAAGTGAAGCTTTGGCCTGCACTATGTCTCCTGGATGATGACTGAACAGACTCTAACAAATTCCCAGCAGGTTCTGTCTCCAAAGCAGGGTAAGACTTAAGGAATCTTTGGACATGATCATAATCATTTGGTGGGTCCATTTCACCCATCTCACAAGGATAAACAGGTCCTGGAAACGGATGGTAGCCATGGTCTCCAGATTTTCCGTATATTTCATAGTCAAGCTCAGGGCCTGCCCTTTGATGGAAATACTGATCTACTGGAAAGTGGGTGGCTTGAATCTCTACACCCTTAATGTGGTGCTCTCCTCTGTTTACTGTCATTTTCTGAGGAGATATATAAGCATTACCTGGAACCCCTGTGAGCCCATGGCTTTTGAAACCACTCATTTCTCTTGTGCTTGGGCCTTTCATAACTCTAGTCTGGTCCAACCAGGAAGGCTCCCCTCTAAATTGCTGAGTGGTATGCACTGGAAGAGGAAGATGCTCATCTGTGGAGCTGCAGATAGATTCACCCCTCTTAAAGGGCAAATAATCCATGTGGGTATCAAATGAATGTCTAGGTCCTTCAATGAGTGAATATTCTCTCTTATTGATGTGGGAGTTATCTATATTGTATCTCCCTGGTAAGTTTCCATAGTCTTCTACAAATGTCATGGGATTTTCAACAACCAGTGGCTCTGACTGGGCATAAAGAATTCTGAACTCTTCATCAAAGGTGGTCACTAGTTCTCCAATGAATACATGAGCTAAGCAGCGATGAATCTTCTCAAAAGACCACATGAAGCTGAAAAATGACAAATTAAGCACAATTTCAAAATTTATACAATAAAGGTTTATTAGGTAACTTATGAACTTATGACACATCCAATATAAGTACATTTTGTAGTAGAGGTGGGTAGAACTGGGTTTACTTTGTTACATTTACTTAAGTAATGTTCTGTACAGAAGATACTACTGCATCTCCAAAAATGCAGAATATTGGGAAAAAGTTATTTTGTGTTCATAACTTTTATATTGTGTTCATATATTGTATATTAAGTACACAAAAAGTAACATATTTCAATCCTCTTGTTTGTATCTTTTTAATGTTGACACCAAATGGTCTGAATAGTAATTCACTTAAACTCAAAATGAATTATTCTAGTAATGTGAGATTCTGGATTTTTGGTTTTCATGAGCTTTAAGCCACAATGATCAAGAGTAAAATAAAAGATGCTTAAAATATCACTTTACACATAATGAATATATAACAGCTTAACTTTCTGAATTAAATTTTTAACACAAATGGACTTTTTTTATATATTCTATTGTGGCACTGTATTTTTTGCCCCATTAATTGGGAGGTTTTGTACAAATTTATTTTTATAATTTAATTACTTTATCCTACAATGTACAGTACCAGTCAAAGGTTTAGACACCTTCTGGACATTCAGTGGATTTTCATTATTTAATAGTCTGCATTGTAGATTAATACTAAAGTTATTCAATCTATGAAGAAATACAAAAAACAGTGTTAAACAAACCAGAATATGTTTATATTTTACATTCTTCACAGTAGGCACCTCTTGCTTAGATGCAGCTTTCTTGGCATTTTCTCAGTCAGCTTTATGAGGTAGTCACCTGGAATGACTTTCAGTTAACAGCTGTGTCTTGTCAAGAGTTCATGACTTGCATTTCTTGCCTCTTAATGTGTTTGAGACATCAGTTGTGTGTCTACTTTGAAAAATCTAAAATCTAAAACATGTTTTGGTTTGTTTAACACTTTTAAGTTTACTACATTATTCCTCGTGTGTTCCTTCAGTTTGGATGACTTCAGTATTAATTTACAATGTAGGGAAAAAAAATTAACATTAAATGAGAAGATGTGTCCAAACCTTTGACTGGTACTGTATTCTATAGAAGTGTATTTTATAATCATGTATTATTTGTCTGCAGTACCAAGTGGAGGTAGCAAACAGATTTGAAGACTTAGCAAGGCTCCAGGAACCACACACACCAGATGAACTGTGGCAGCAAATGAAAAATGTCATGCTGGAAGCTGCTAAGAAGACAATACAGAAGAACCACATCAAACATAAGAACTGGTTTACCAGCGAAACCTCTGAGTGGATTAAGAAGAAGCGTGAAGCAAAAACAAAGTCTTCCAGTGATTACAGGCAACTGCGAAGTGAAGTACAGAAGAGGCTCAGAAGAGATAA